>JBCJKH010051946.1:0-21818 GCA_039877255.1 Loriculus beryllinus
TATATACATATATAGCTGTCTGTGTAAACATTTATATTTTTATACACATGTATAAAATAATATATAACAATGCATATCCATACATACATGGATACACATATAGCTTGTATACATACATATGTATGTAGAGTTCTATATACACAAAAAGTATGCATTATAGTATATACACATGCACTATATGATATAGTGTACATTTAGAATATATATTAATTATTTCTATATTATAGTTATACATGTTATACACACACAAATTATATTGTATGCATATAGTAATTACTAGCATTCACTTTCTATAGAAAAATTTACTATAGAAGGTGAATTTATATACTTACATATATATAGTTATATAGCTAGCTATGTATAGCTGTATATTAACAGACACCCCTGACACCCACCCCACTCTCCCCCTCCCTGGCTGCACATCCCTGGGTGGCCGCAGCCCTGTGCAAGGCTCTGGTCCCCTGAGCTGATTAAATGGGGCTGATTCATTAACATTGTGTGTGGGGCTGGGCTCTGCCTGGGCTGCTGCACACTGGGGCCAATGCAGACCATGTGGCACCGACCCAGTGCCCAGCTTGAGATGGGACCCTTGGTCCTTGGTTGCTGTCGCTGCCCTGACACACACCACAAGTGCACGTGTCCCGGGATGCTCGGCCTGGCTCTGGATCCTGTCCCACTGCTGCTCCTGCAGAGACAAGCATGTAATTGATTAACTCATTTGTGTGTACTGTGGTCAGTTCCGGTCCTCAGCACAAAAAAGACATGGAGTGACTGGAGAGGGTCCAGTGGAGGCCACAGGGATGATCAGGGGTCTGGAGCACCTCTCTTACAAGGAGAAATTGGGGCAGATGGGCTTTAGTCTATAGAAGAGCAGAGAGGGGATCTCATTAATGCAGATCAGTATCTCAAAGGCAGGTGGCAGGGGGATGGTGCCAGACTCTTTTCATTGGTGCCCAGCAACCGGATGAGGTGCAATGTCCATAAACTAAAGGACATGTATGAGGATACAGGTATATATAGTATGTGCATCTAGATATATATATTTGTATTGCTTTAGGGAGTAGATATATATGTAAAGAGTGAGTGTGTGTTTGTGTTTTCATTTCAATGGAACAGTCTTGGCCAAGGAGCAGTGATGATGAAGGTGGATGTAAGAGCTAACACCATCAGGGAATCCCAAGGGAAATAACAGCCTCCAAGGAGGGGATTGCCTTAAGCACTGCTAAGCAGCCTGGCCTGAGTATTAACCTCTGTAGTTATACATTCAATCAACCCAAAACTACAGTGGGGAAAGCAGACATGGAACGAGGCAGCTGGAGCACAGTCAGTGTCCAAGACTGCAAAAATCCATATGGAGACTGCCCTGGTCCAGTCACAGGCACCACATGGGGCATCTCCAGTGCCCTTCTGCTGATGCTGCTGAGCAGTGCCCTGAGTGCTGTGAAGTTAATGGGAACTTCAGAAAGACCTGGGATTTGTTTGGTTTTATTAATCCTGTCTTGACTGATCTCACTCACCCTCCACTGCCAGCCCTTACGGTCCCTATGCAAGCTCACAGCACCAAAGCAGAGCAGGGTCCTGGTGGAAGTGGGGGACACAGGACCCACACTGTTACAGTGTTTTCTGTGGCTTTTTTTCAGCAGCAAGAGGTTGCAAAGTGGACAATAAAGCCCAAGAACACCCGATGCTCTGGTTTAAAAGTATCTCCTGCTCCCCCCGAGTCCTTGCTGGGCCCCAGATCCTCTTCATCTTGTGTCTCTGGGTCACTCAACGCTCCATCCACAATGCACCAAGCTCACACGCCATGATACCAACGTGGGGAAATTCAAAAGCTGCACTACCAGCACCGACCTTTTTTATTTTCCCTTTTTATTTGGGGTTCTCATTATAAATATTAACAAATCTGACAAAAAGTACACAGATAGATAATACTGAAATACAAAAGTCTTTTAGGATGCAGGTAAGGACAGTTTCTGCAGCCTTCACATGGTAGCAAAACATTGGTATCAAACATTTCACAAGGCCTGGCATGACAACCACCACTGCATGCAGCTGGGACGGACGGACAGATGTCCGCTTAGAAAAGACTAGGATACAAAGTGAAGGGACCCACACACACATCATGTCCTTCTCCAGTTTCACAGCAAGATGTGCTGAAACAAATGATGGATTGAAAGTAACTTTGCCAGAAAAGGGAGGCACCGCCGGCATGGTGCTCCTGTGGCTCTCCTGGAAGCCCAAACCCAAGGCAGGTTTTAAGGTGCTGGACCAGTGACAGACTGAGAGGATTACTGGAAACATCCCACTCGACACACTGTTGGCATTCCAACAAAATCCATGCATATCTGGAGAGTGCGTTACAAATACTAAGGTATTAAAAAACCCCATGAACGTTGGTTCCCCTCCCCCCCCATATCAAACAAGGTGTAACACAATCATCACTTTGGAAAGTAGATGTAGGTTTCCGGAGATCCAATTGCTCCCCAAAAAAAGAAGTTGGCAACACACACACACACAGAGCTACAGGGCTCAGAAGCTGTAGGTAATTGAGACTGATGGGCAAACAGCAGCTCTTCCTAAGAAATCATGGTTTAAAGGCTTCATAACTTGCTAGCAAGGTGCAGCATTTCACAGACAGTTTTAGCTCATCCCACCATGTACCAGCTCTTGTGCAAATGTGACAAAATGGTGTTTCCACAAGAGCCAGGACCTGGTGTGATGAGGATGCAGGGATCAGTCAGCATGGCTCATGGAGGATGAGAGCTGGGACATATTATGATATTATTATTATTATACTATTACTGTGCTGTACACAGAAATTTGGTCTGGAAGCTGTCTGAGGCAGAAAATAGACCAACAAATGGCTGTGCTGGAGCTGAGCATCTCCACAAACATGAACACTGCTCAGCCCCATGGCTCAGCTCACACCAGCAACTCACAGTGCAAAGTGCCTTGGCTGGATTTTAGGTAATGGCATGAATTGGAAAAGGCAGAATAAGGGAAAAGTGATAGAAAAATTTAGTCTGAAAGCCGGCTTTGCTGGAAGAACACCCATGCTGGAGCCTGGCTGCGTGGCTCCGAGGGGGAAGGCATGGTTTCATTAGGAGGGCGGCTGCTTCCCCTCTTCTGCCTGATCCTGGGACCATGAGAGGGAAGCCATAGTCTGCACAGCACTGCCAGCTTGCTGGCTACCTTCACATGGGTTACTGGAGAGGACGAGCACAACATTCCTGGAAGGAAAGCAAACAGTCTTCTAGGTTACCAGAGGACACAATCATTCAAACGGAGGAACTTTAAATGCATAAAAGACTGTTTAGGCCAAATCACAGAGACTGACAAACCACCAGAAATATGGCACAATTGCCTTGAGAAAACAGTACCAGGTTTTAGTGACACCTTTTGCTCATATTAGATACATGAATGGAAATGATGCATTCGTTCCTGCCACTGAATTACAAGGCAGTGAGAAGGTAATTCCGTAGAGCAGTTAGGAGAGGAGTCACAACTGCAGTGCATGCAGGCGTGTGGTGTCCATGTGCACATGTGTGTGTGTGTGTGTGCACGCATGTGCATGCTCATGAGTGTGTGTCAGGGTGCAAAGAGGCATTTTGGAAAAGCCTTAGGGGACGGGACCTGCTGAGCAGAGCAAACCACTGCTGCCCTGCTCCTTGGGAAGCGATTCCCTGCAGCCAGGCCGTGGTGTGGGGTATCCTGCTCTCCCGGCTGCCCTGGTACCATGATCCCCCGTATCCAAAGCCATCAAGGAATGAAGTCCAAAGGCTGTGGCCGGCAGAGCTGTGCTGGCCCTGGAAGCAGCCCCGTGGTGCTCAGTCGCTTAGGACGGCCCCCGGCAGCTCGTTCGTTAACGTGTGCCAGCGCTCAATTTTCTTGTCCTTGTTTTTCAGGCAGTCAAACCAGTGCTTCAGCCGCTCACCCTTGGCATTAATGCCCAACACGACTCCACCTTGAGACAGACACAGAGAGAGGGAGAGGTGGAGGTGAACATCAGCCCTGTGAGGGATGCTGAGGGATGCAGGATGGAGCCAGGTCACACAACTGCTCCCACAGCATCCAGTGCCACAACCTGATGTGACACACGGGCAATCACAGCCTGGCTTCCCCAGCGCCTCATGGCTGTGGGCTGGGACCTGCTTGTGCTTGTGCCAAGCATTCATTGCAATTCCAGCAGCTGTCACAGACATTGGGCACTTGTTAGCGATAAATCACAGTGACCAGTAACAAAATCACAAGAAGCCTAGCTATCTAATAGAGAGAAATGAAATCTCCCCTTAAACCTGTTTTTTACTCAGAAGATCTGAAAACAGAAGGGAGAGGGGGATGCATCTTCTCCCTGAGTGGGTGCTGCTTGTGCAGGGGGTGTCTGAAGCAATGAGCAGTGGGGCTGGCTGTGGGAGAGGAGGCTCAGGTGCAGGAGTGGGATAAAAGCAGAACAGAAACCCAGCAAGAATGAATGTGGGATGGAGAACAAGCCAGGAGGCTGGAAAAGTTCAGGAGAGCAGCAGATGAAACAAAGAGAGCCACAGAAGGTGAAGATAAAATGAAAAAGAGGCTAAGGAGGCCTCTGGAGTGCCCCACTCACCTATGAAATCATTTGATTTCCCGATATCGTAGTCCCACACCGTAACTTCCAAGGTCTTTTTTGCCAGGTCCCCATGTTTTATCTCATAGCAAAACTCCTGTTGGGGAGCAGAGACAGAGTCAGAATTAACCAGGGGGCTGGACTGGGTTTTTTTAGCTCCTTTTAAGTCTGAGGACTATGAAAGCCCCTGGCTTTCACCAACCATCAAAACCCCACCTCATTGAACTCGGGGTTCAGCGTCTTCTTCTTCACCGCCGTCTTATGCTTTGATTTCTTGTCCTCATCTGGTTTCAAGTAACTGCAACAAAACCAATGCACTGTCACACACAGCTCCTGTGTCTGCTCCCAGCAAGGAAGGGCTGCGGGGCCCTCCCCTGCAGCCCAGGCATTCATGGGGGCACCTCTGGCTGCAGACAAGCCCCTGAGCAGAGGCATGGTAAGATGGGGACTGAGCCCCCCAAACCTGCAACTCCCTCCTCCCCTACCTGCCAAGATGCTGGAGATGGCTGGAAGGAAGCAGCATTTCCCCACGTTAGCACAAGACCATCAGAGCTGCCATCAGAGAGCACCGATTATCCCATCTCCAGTCCCTAGGGCACACTGGCATGCACACACGCTCCCAGATCCCAAAACCAAACACTTCCAGCCCAGATTAGTCCAGATTTGGGACTGTGTGACCAGTCTGCTCATCCAGAGCCTTGCCAGGAGACAGAGGCCACAGGCAGGTGTGTGAGAGGGAGCAGGAGCAAGTGTAGTGGCTGCAGCTTTGTGCGCCATTGTTACCTGCAGATGTTTAGCAGCACAGCAGCAGGGTCAGAAAGCAAAGCAGACAGGGCACCTGAAATCTGTGCCATCACTCTTTTGTGCTGGTGCTGCTCCTTTAAACATCAGTTCTACATCCTCGTTAACACTTTCCAGATCTTGCTCATAATTAAAAAATTAGGGCTTGTACCAAGAAGCATCACTTGTCTATATCTGCTCTGATTAAAGCCCTGCAGATACAATCTACTGCAGACAGCACAAGGGGCACCTACAAAACAACTGTGTACAACAACAGTAATTCTGTTAGTTCAGGGGCTGAGCCTCCAATGAGCACTTAAAAAAGCAAGAGTGGATTTTTAGGCAAACACCTGCACTTTAAAGAACAATTCAATAGGAAGGCAAAAGTGTACTGCTGGTAAAGTTCCTTACAGGCCTCTCGGGTGCAGTTTATCCCAGGAATTCTGCCTAAACAAATGTAATCTCTGAAAGTGCCAAAGTTTGGGTCAGCACTGGGGGAGCACAGGGGCATGGGATGGGCCCAGGGGTGCTGCCAGCCCTTCCTCACCGTGGCCTCCTGCTTTGCAGAGGGTGAGTTTGAAAAATGCTGTGCCAAAAACCCCCAGGAGCTGTGTGGATGCAGGGCTCTGAGTCAGCAAACCACCACCTTCCTCAGCATCCCTTAATAGCCCCAGGATGACACCACCTTCCCTGAATCACTTGGGTGGGGCTGAGTTGCAGCAGCCCATTACAGTCATTTAAATGTCTTCTTTTTTTTGTTTAATAACGCTGGTATTTTTCCAGTCATTCACATTGGAAAGCATTGGTGGGACCTGTAAATGCGCCCTCAGCTCTGCTAACCAGACCCTGGAGCCACCCGAGCCATGCACATAAAGTGCACTGTGCACTGTGTGACTAATCACACACACACGATGTAATTAGAGCTTTTCCATGGATGATGCGGGCTTTCAAGAGTGAAAAAGCTGTGGATAACCCTGGCAAGGAAAACAAAGGTGCTCACAGCTGCTGGTGAGGTCCATGACCATTTGGCACAGGCACTGTCCTGCTCAGGGAGAGCCAACCCCACGCTGACAGATGAGACCCACCACTGGCTGGGCTGGGGCCATGCAATCAACAAAACCCAACGATACCTGTCTGCTTTGGGCTACCCATTCTGCCCCTGCCACAGATCCTATCCCATGTGCCACAGGCAGTGCTGAGCCTGCTGTGGGGTGCCACGGCCACTATCAACTGGCAGGGACGATGCGCTGCCCCGGCACAGCCACACAGCACTGGGCAGCTCCTGCACGCATGGAGCTTTGGAGCACTGTAAAATAATCACTGGGCAGTAACACGCTCCAGGTGAATGCAAGCTACTGTGTGATGCCCTCATTTGCATCTCCTAATGAACTCAATTAGTTTCCACTGCAGGGAGAGACAAGAGGGGACGGCACAGCCTCACCGGGCCTGGTACGACACGGAGCAGCACTCACATCTTGACGTAGGGATCGGAGTAGCCATTGGCATCCATGGCAGCGAGGTGGGCGCAGCGGATGATGCCCACCAGCAGCCCCTGCTTCTGCGAGCTGTACTTGAGGGAGATGAGGATCCTTCCACGCTCCTCCAGCGACTTGTCCTCAGTTTTATCTATCTGGGGGAGGGAATGCACGCAGTGTGGGGGCTGCTCCAGGACAGCATGGCCGGACACCCGCCTCCCCACTCCAAGGGATGCTCTCCCCATCCCTGATCACGTTTGAGGAGTCAAACTAACCCACACTCCAACGTGCCACAGGGCCCAAGCTGGGGAATGCTGGTCTGACCCCCACCACACTCACCGGCAGCTGCTTCTCCAGACAGATGCTGAAGTTTTTGGTCTGATTGGGCTTTAGTTTCTTCAGCGGGATCCGCGTCTCTCCAATGAACTCGTTGTGGCGGAACTTGTCCTCATCGCAGACTGAGATTCTGCAACAAGCATGGGGTGAACGGGGCTGCTGAGGAGAGGGGAGGCGATGGCATGGGGCAAGGGGCTGTCCTGGCAGGTCCCCCAGAGAGGGAATGACTTCAAGGGCACTGTTCCCCAGGCCAGTGACTGAACCTCCTTCATGGGCAGCTGGAGGACATAAATCTGCTGCTACAGCCTCGCCAGAGCAGCTCATGATGTTTAAATGTGACACCCAATCTCCTGGTCTGCTTCACCTCCACAGCAGAAACCTGAGGCTGCCGGGATGGATTATGGGCCAGGTCTGGGGAAGCAGGGGGATGAGAGAGAGGGGCTGCATTACACCATGTCTCACAGCTCCTCCGCACTGTCACAAACGCAGAGCCACCTGCACACCCCAGCTGGGTCCCAGAGCCGTCTCTCATGCTCAGACCCCATCCTGGCCATGGCTCCCGCACCCCTTGGGATAGCTGTCACCCTGCAGGCATTGGGCTCCTCCAGGGAGATGCTCTCAAACCCTGAACATCACAACCTGCAGTGCTGCAGTTGCTGAGCCTAACACACCCCAGCCCAGGCACTATCAGAAAAGCAACCCAGTGCCTCAAGCATCCTCATGGCTCTTCCATTATGAAAGTCATCAGTGACTAAAGCAAAACTCATCTGAGCTGCCACCAGCCTGGCTGCATCCTGCCTGGCTGTGGAGGCTCTTCCTAAACCCACTCTTGAACTACATGGCCAGGAGAAGCGACCTGAGGAGTTCCTGAGCATGTCTCAGGGTGTCCGCTGGTGCTGGGGATCTGACTGCCCAGGCTGCGACATAGAGGGGGTCTTCCACTTCCTCTTCCACCCTTGCAGACATGGGATCTTCAGACCCAGCCTTGCAGAAGGCACCACACCTTGGCCAAGCACAGCTCTCCCAGCCCTGCAGGGGTCCTGCACCCCTTGACGACAGCTACATCCGAGAGCAGTGACAGAGATGCTGAGTGAAGGCTGTTTTCCATGCAAAAGCTATAAATGCCTTTCCCTGAGCTGGCAGCTAATGAGTCATTTCTCTGCTGCTTCCCAGCCCATTCGCAGCATCAGGAGAGACAAGGGAAGAGCAAAGTTAGTGCTTGCAGGAAGCCTCTGCTCACAGCTCAGGCTTCAGGAGGGTGGTGGCTGCCTTGTGAGGGACTGGCCATCCCCCAGCAATGCTGCTGGAGCTGGAGACAGGGAAAGCCATCCCATCCCACCAAAGGAAACATCCTGCATTCCTACAAGAACCATATAGGGACCATCAGGACTCTACACCCATAAAGGAAAGGTGTTTCTCTTCCCTTTCCTCCTTTACCCCCTTTAAAAAAATCTTCCTACAGTCTCTTCTCATCCTTTTGCTGCCTGTTTTTTTCTTTCTTTTACCCACTCCTGTTGGTGCCTATTTCTCATGGCAGCACTTCTGCTGCAGGGACCATGCTCCACCTTGCCGGGTTCCAACAAACAGGACCTATTTGGGAAGGGGTAAAAGTAATTAAAGATAAATAGTGACCCATTATTCCACCTCAGAGTAATTAACTGCACCCCATGCTTCTGGCCTGTGCAGTGCCTGGATGGTTTACCCATGGATGGTTTATCTGTGGATGACCACTCTTCCTGGTCACAAGTGAATAACAAGGTGGTGAGGGAGCGATGGGAATGGCTCAGTCACACAGCACAAGGACCATCAGGGCCACGGAGTGGCACAGGAAGGGGGCTTGGGAAAAAATAATCCAATGGTGAAGACGGGGAATGCTGCTCTGCAGAAAACCATAGCTGGATGCAGTGTTACTATAGATACCTGCAAAACATCCTCACCCCACCACAACAGTAAAATCTTTGAAAGAGAATCTCAACAGCAGGCACAATATTTCCCATTTCCCCTCCTCCTCCCGCCTCTGTTTTAAAGAACAAAACCAAAAAAGGAGCAGCAGGAGCTCCAGACGAGCAGCAGCATCTGCCAGGCGTGTGCAACCCCACGCCCATCTGGCCAAGGCTCTGGGGAGGAGAAGCAAGCGTGCAGTGATCGAAACAGAGGAGAGGAGCGTGGTCCTCACCAGGAGCTGGCAGTCAGGGGTCTATTTTCACACCCAGCCATTACAGAGCGGTGTGGTCTCCTGCACGCTCAGGGGAGGCAGGATCTGGTGCCTGTTTCACCTGGTAAGAACATGAGTAACAAGATCTTGTCCTGACAATGTCTAGATATGCCTCAAAGCACAAGATACTGAATGCAATGTTCTACTTGATGTGAAGCTCCAGGACCACCCAGGATGGGTGGAAGGCCAGGAAGGAAATTATTGGAAAACTTCAGCAGTGGTGACAGGGAAAGCATCTCCAGTGTCACACCGGGAGAGGCTGGAAAGCCCCACTGAGCCTTATTTCACTGCCCATGGGGACACGGGAAGCCACTTGCTTCCACCTTACCAAGCAGCTTTGAGAACACCAGCTCCTGTACAGCATGCTAAAGCTCATGCAAGCCCCTGCGTGCCCTCCCCAGGGATGGTTCCTGTGCCCCTGCACCACAGAGCCCTCCTTCAGCAACAGCAGGGTACAAGAACACCCCACAGCTGCCCAAGCTGCATCCCACTGAAGGCAACACACATCGCTGGGGTGATGGCCATCCCCTTTGTCCCTGCTGATGTGCCCAGCTAGTTAAGGTGTTCGCACAGAACTGCGTCCCTTGGGAGGCACACCTGGAAGACATGGGAACTGCTGCTGTCTTTGAGCAGCTGGCGACACTGCCAGGTCTCTCCCAGTCCCATTTTCTTTCTGGCATCTCTGGCCACCTCTCAGGTGGGTCCCCTCTCTGTGTGCTGAGCAGAGGGGGTTCAGACAGTTTCATGTCAGCCCTCCCAGTCCCTCTGGTTGGCTGCGGTTCATCTCCAGGTGGTATTTTTAAGGCGGGTAGCCTGGTGGTGCACCAGTCATGGAAGTGAGGGCAGAGAGCTGAGTCAGATGAGCAGGCAGCTCCAGCCCCAGCCCTCCCTCTGCAATTACACCAGCTTGAACTTCATTACAAGAAACTGATGTGATGGAATTTTCTGCCTTGGATTAGAAAGTCAGCTCTGTCACAAACACCAGGAGGTGCCTCTGGCAGCCACGCTCACCTGCCATCCTGACGCCTTTAACTCAAACATCACCGCTTCCTCATCTCTTTTTATTAAAACCCATCCCTTGAGCTCAGCTTTTGATTTGACAGCCTCCACTGAGGGGTCCCCATCTTTAAGTTTAAGGGCTGTGAAAACCACCTTGGAAGAAAACTAAGCAGCAGGTGAACAATCACTGCTCACTAAACTTATTCTCCTTCCTACTCACCCTGGGCTCCTGGGTTACAGCCCTGCCTCATGCACAGCTCAAGCAACCCTGCTCCATTGACTCACGACTTGTCCTCACACACACGCTCCTCTGGCCTCTTTCCCATTGTGGAACAAGGAAAACAGGGGTCAATGAGCACCCTTCTCTACAATGTGCATGCATGTAATAGGCATCAGAGTGTGAAGACAAATCTCCTGTAGCTAAGACCCTGTATAGTCCCTATAGCAACTTGGGAGCCTCTCAATGGAGGAGCAGATGTGCAGGTGATGCCTGCTTGGCTTAAGGACAGACAGTGCCTGGCAAGAGGAGAGAAAAAGGCAGAGTCCTGGGATCATCCAGCTTTCCTAAAACCAAAAGGAGTATTTGGTGCTGGGCTCCATCACAAAATGCCTCAAAGTCTGAGTATAGAAATCACAATAAAAGGTAGATGAAATTAGGAGTGTGTCTGCAGTTCTGGAGCAAAGCTCATTCAGCACTTCTGGAGTAAAGCAATTTGGGACCCCAAATCTCCAAGTGTCTGCAGTATGCCTATTAGACCTGATCAAATACTATTTCCTGAATAATATATTTAATGAGTCATGATGTTTGTCAAACACATGATTAAACAAATAATTCCTGGCATTCCTGAGCTAGCTGAGTATATGAATAATGCATCACTTTGCCAATATATCTGGATATGAATAATTGTATCCAATATCTGTCCAGCTCTGATATTTATTATGAATACAATCTATTTATTGCACATTACATGTATTATTTAAACGTAGGCGAGCATATTCTGCCTATTCCAATTTCCCCTGTAGCATTTCTCTGCCTCCCCCTGTCATGCACCCCGGCTTCCCACCACCAGAGATTGCTGCGGCATGGCTGCAGATGGGGAGAAACGGTGCCTGCAAACAGGGACTGGAAGCAGGGACTGCAGGTTGCGATTTCCCCCTGGAGCAAGCCGGGAACCTGCCCTCAGTCCCGGCCATCCCAGACCTCTGAGTCCAGCATCTTTTGAGCCGCTCTGAATTTGCCTTCTCTCAGGATGGTGGGTGGTTTCCTTGCTATTAAGCCTTGGGCTAGACTCAAGGATATTTAATTCAATGAATGGAAACCTTTCAAGATCCTCCCACCTACTGTGTTTCATGAAATCTGAAGTATCTGGTGTTTTTTGAGGGGGTTGATTCATTAACAAAATCCTGCTTGACAGTGCAATTAGCTTGGCAGCCTTCACCTCTCCTTCTCCCCTGGGGGTGGCTCTGCTTGGGAGGTGAACCCTAATGCCCCCCTGGCTTGGGTCTGTCACAGCAAAGTCACTCGACCAGCTTGGATGAATCATAGAATCATAGAATAGTTAAGGTTGGAAAGGACCTTAAGATCAAATGATGAGGCCATGTGAGGATCAGGGGCAGCCTGCCAGGGCATGCCATGGGGCTGGGGATCTCGGGCAGGAGGGGTCCATTACTTTGCTCTCCAGGAGGCAAGAGAAGCCTCTACTCTGGTCCCTGCAATGAGGTGAATGCCACTCATCCCCCCAGGAGGGCTGCAGGCACCAGCAGAGTGCCCTGTGCCAGCAGTGCCCCACCAACCCACGCTGGACACAGCCCACCAGGTGCCCAGGTGGGCAGGGAAGATTTTTGGGTGCTTTCCCAGCTTTGCTGCTGCACCACGCGCTCTGCAGGCAGCAGGGAGGCAAAGGCTGGCAGCAGCTTTGATCTCCACCGTTATTTTCACATTAAAGAGACTTTGCAAATCACGTTCCCTGCCCCTCCATGAATCTCAGGTGCACCCCGAGGGTGCACCCGGGGAACAATCACCTCCCAGACCGAGGAGTGCATCACTCATGCTCTTTCAACTACCCACAGCTGCCTTGCAGGAGCCTTGCCTGATTAGCACAAGGAAAGCCAGCGTTCCTGCAGCTTTGAAGTCCTCTTTTCCTGGCAGATAAGGAGATACTTTGTCAGGATGATAGGCAGGCAAAGTGAACCACTGCAGCAGGACAATACGCAGCATGGGCGATGCTTCCTATAGGAAGTGGCACCACAAGGGTGAAAGGCCATTGCCACTGGTGTTATGGAGAGGCTCATAGAAAAGAAACAGCTCAACCCACAAATAAAAGAGTCCTTGCTGAGCCCCGGCCACCAGAGACCCCAGCCCATCCTCATATAAAGCAGAGATCCCTCCCCTGAGGAGGTGCAACATCTCTCAGCCTTGCATCCTTCTACTCAATTCAATACCTGATGTTTGAGAAGTAAGAAATCCAAGCAAGGAATTAAAATAAAAAATGGATTTTTCTACCTTGTGTCTGGTTTGCAGGAAGTCTGATCTCGTCAAAACCTGCCTCAGGATAAATAAGATATCCTTTGCCAATATCTTCAACCGCAAAGATGGAGAAAAGAGGGGTTGGGGAATTGCTCTTAAGGAAAAAGAAGAGCAGTTGAATTTTAGGCTCCAGGTCCCCCATACAAGATCAGAAATGGAGCCACAGTACTCAGAAGCCTTGTTTTAGAGAGGAATTTTCTGGGCCATAGACAAGAGCTTGAAATCCCACCTGAAATTCTGCCGAACCCACTGGGCAGAGCAGCTGAGCACATGCCCATTGCCTGAGAGCAGGCTGGGAAGAAGCATCAAATGCATGGAAGGACACAGAGCCACACCACAGCAGGAGAGGAGATGGCCCACAGGACGGGACAGCCCTGCAGCAGAGCTGCTGCCTGGGAAACCTTCTCTACCCAAAAGTTTGTTTCTTTAATTCTCTGGAATCTTTACGAGGCAAAACCAAAGCCAGAAGCCCCAGCCCTACAGCAAGCTCCACTTCACAAACCTGTCCACTTCTCTGCTCACACAACCTCCTCAGGGAGACAGCAGAGCTCCTCTAAACCTCTTCCAGCCCCATTGTGAGCCTCATCAGTGCTGGGGTGGTGCGGCTTGGGGCTCCCACACTTCTCGCAGGGACTGGGCTGTGCTAAATCCCATGGGACAGAGCCCACTCCATCTGGATGCCGTGCCAGACCCTAGCACTACACTTGGAGGCGAGGTGGGTATTCGCATGATCCCCATGGCCATGTCATCATGGGGTTCACCACCTCCATGGGGACATGCTTCAGCAAATCCCACTGACTAGCTGCAAACGCCAATGAGTCAGAATCGTGTTTGGATATTCCTCTCCATATGGAGAGTATTTTGATTCTTAATTATCACCTAATTCACTGGGGTTAGCTGCTGACAAGGAAACCTCAGCTGCAAAATGCAGAGCACTGGAGAGCCTGGGAACCCCTGCAAAGAGGCAGCTCCAATGGATGTGAAGGCACGAGATGGACGGATGGCTCTGATGGCACAAAGACATGCCAAACCACAGATCTGTGATAGATCTGTCCACAGATGGGGATGCTACCCCTGTATGAGCAAATGAGGCTTCACAAGGAGTTTTGCTCCTTGCAGAGTGCCCAGCTGGGAACTCACACAGGATAACTGCATGGCAGGCAGGCTCCAAGCTTCCCCGACTCCCTGGAAAGGTGCCCTTTGAAGCCACTCTGGGTAATGAGCCATTAACTGACCTGACAGCAATCTCCTGAGCTCCACAGAAACGCTGTCTCCATTCAGCCAAGTCCCCCCATGAGGGAGCCCATGGCCTCACTTGGCTCCTCAAAAAGCACCCGCAGCACCCAGGCTGGCAGGCAGGAGCAGGGATGGGCTAATGAGGGATGTCTGTGGGGAGAAGGGCAAATCCAGCACATGTTTCTGCATGTCCCCCTGCCACCGAGCATCCCACACCTCCCTGCTGCCTCTCCGGAGCAGGTGAGTGCAGCTCTTCCCCAGGGAGAAGCAGCAATCAGTGTCCCAGAAAGGTGTGGGTCAAATCCTTCTGCTCCCTGGTGCCTTTTAGCAAACAACTCAGCCGAACACCTCTCTACAAACTGGTTTCCATGCTTGAAAAGGCTGAAAAATTCAAAGCCTGGAGTGAAAAAATGGGGGAAAAAAATAGCCAATAATAATAATAATAAAGCAGCGGCTTTCCAGCCCAAGAAGCCTGCAGCACTTTGAGCATGACTAATATTTTCCACGTGAAATAATAATCTGCAGGACTAAATTTCTCATCCCTATGCACACTGCAGACAACAGGTAGGCTCTGCCCAAATTCACCTCGGAGCAGGATAAAGCAGCTTTGTGCACTTGCCTTGGTGAAAATAATAAACTCCCAGGGTACCTGCAGATAAGGAGGGTGAGATGCCAGCCATAGAGGTGACAAAAGCCCCAAGTCCTCAGAGCAGGATGTAAGATCCTCCTTTGTTCAACAGCAGATCTCACAGCAAATTCTTCTGCATAATGGTGCTAGATCAGAGCAGTGCTAGAGCAGTCCTGGGCAGGATCCGTCCACAGGCTCCAGGTCATTCCCTGCCCTCACCCATGTGGGACACTGGGCAAGACATGGAAACCTTTTCATTCACAGGCTCTGACCTTGCAAAGAAGCACTTCCAAGCTCACACAGCCCCTGAGAGATGCTTCCAGGAGATGCCAAATACACAGAGACTGATCCAAACTAAGAGAATGGAATAAATACATACAAATGCTCCTGTTTTAGTCTGGCAACAACTCACAGATGCCTCCAGCTTTCTTCCAAAAAGCTCAGCCTTCAAATGGCCCAGAACTCTCTTGGGGAGATTTTCTCAGCAAGACATCACTGCAAAGCCTTAACACATGCCCATAAGAGCTGGGCATGAAGAGGTTAAATCCAAATAACACCACCTCTGCAGGCAGGAGCCCAGTGAGTTATGCAGGACCATGCTCCTCACTAGCTATTCCAGCCCAGGCTCACAGTAAATCAAATGCTGGTCACCATGGTGGTGATGGGGTGTGCAGGGCATGACCACAATCTATAGGCTCTGGAGGGTAATAACTCTGCTATGAGGAGCTGCCAGGATCATTCTGTGGGGCTGGGGAATGCAGGTCCCCATGACCTCTCCCAGGAAACTGTCATTGGGATGGGGAGGTGACCCTGAGGGAAGTGACATGTGTTCCCCCCAGTGCTGGGCTCAGCACCTCGCTCATCCCACAGGGCCCTACCGCAGAGTCTTGCGGATCATGTCCTCATCAGTGATGCCATAGTAGGTGAGTGTCTCATTCCAGGTGGGGTTCAGAGTGTTCCGCAGCGTTTTGGTTCTCAGCTTATTCGCCTGGAAAACCAAGGAGATGGAGGTCAGCAGGACCCAGCCCCGGGCAGTCGTTTGGGCATTGATGGGCAGTAAAGGGGGAGAAAAAGAAGCATGGTTTGGAGATGAAGGGGCAATTGATGCTATCACCCTTCTGCCCCAGTGCTGGAACCTGGCCAGTCCTCAACGAGATGGCCCAAATCCACCCTGACCACAGCAATAAACAGAGACAAGGCAACATGCTCATTTGCAAAGCAATCCAACCCCCCATCCCGCACCCTGGGGAACAGGCAGCAAAACAGGAACCTTGGCAGAGAGCAGAGAGAGGATGGGGATTTCATTTATGCAGCAGGAGAGAGCAACAGAGAGAAAAAAAGGTCTTTTCAGGTTCATTAAAAAACGCCAATTTGCTGTTCCGGCTGTTTATTTGCATTCCTGCTCCCAGCACAGCTCTCATTCCTGCCTGACTCAAAATAACTTCCTTTATACACATTTTTTATCACTGGCAACTCTTTCCAGAGCCACAGCTCTGCAGAGGTGAGGGACCGCGGAGCTGTCACAGCCACTTCTGTCCCTGGCATGGATGGGGCATCCTGGCACTCTCCCCCCCACAAGGCAGGGGACATTAATCTTCTCACTCCCTGAGCCACCCACTTCTGTTGGGGACAGAAGCAAAGGGCTGCAGGCTTCAGATGAGGCTTCCCCATCAGCACCCCAGCCTGGGACAGCCTGGCAGAGCAGCAGTTTTCCTTCTAATTAGATGTAAAGTCAGAAAGTTCAATCCCTGCCTCAGCCACTACTGGGCATAAGGAACTCTCAGGAAACCAACACTTCAAACTTGTTTTGTGTGGCTTTATGAAAAGCTGCTACATTCCCCATCAGGTCACCAGCCCTGAGTCAATCTGAGTGGAATGTGAAGCATGGGGTGAAGAAAAGAGCTTGTGCTTACAGCTAAGCAAGGAGTCACCTTGTTAGCATGTCCTTTCCCCACTAAAACACCCCAAACACACAACCTCTTCCAGATTGACCAGGCACAGCCACTGGCTGAAGAGCTGCCAGTACAGCGGAGCCATTGAGGGACCACAGCGCAGTGTCTCACTCCCAAACTCACCATGCAAAGCAGCTGCGGGGTTTGATCTCTCAGAGATAGAGAAAACCTCTGTACTTTGGGCTGTGCTTCATTTAGGTCTACAAAGCTGTTTCTGTCTTTCAAGGAAACCTGTGCCCTGTGCAGCACTGCTGAAGCTGGACGAGGAGCTGTGAAACACTGAGCACTAGGTTAGGAGTAGGATACCCCTGGAGCAAGGCGCGATGCTCCAGGAGCCAACCGCAACGCCAATTGCTTTTCACATCACCCAGGCAGGAGTTTGTTTGCAGCATGGAAAGAGAAGCTCCTAGGCACCAGCCTCACTGAGACAATCCCTGTGTGCCCAGAGGCATGTCCAGCAGTGACAGCAGAGCGATGCAGACCAAAGAAGACTGCAGACGGGTGCTCTCATTTATGACCTGCTGTTGCTATTGATTTAATACCTCATTTGCCTTAAAACTTCCCCAGCATTGTAAATTTGCTCCAAACAAGCCACTCTGCCACGCCAGCTTTCATCCCCTCCCTATTTTATCTCCTTCCTCAGTGATATTGTGGCCACCACACCAAGCTCCAGCCCAAGCAGCAAGATATGTATTAGAGAGGAGTGAAGAGCCTGCTGAGGGGTGAAAAAGACAGCAGAGGAAGGACCCTGATTGCACACACCGCCTGCTCAGACCCACTGGGGCCTGATCCTGGGGCTCTGTGGCTCAGGAAGGAAAGTAGGTTTAGCTAAGGGGTAAACATGATGGGTATCACCCAGCCAATGCTGCTCTGAGCAATGAATGCAAACTATAGCAAAGCAACTGAGCTCTGGGAGAGCCCTCTTCTCCCACCTGGAACGCTTTACTCGGTAACCAGCTCACTTGGAGACCTCTGCATGAGGTGAACAAATCCTGCCCTGCTTCCCATGTCTCTGGTTTCAGCTCTGCAACAGGTGTCCAAGAGCCCCAGTCTGGGATGGAAACACTCAATGGACTTGGAGACTGTCCTGCTCCTGCTGGAATGACTGTACAGAAACATCCAGGCCAGAATACGATTACCCCCAGATGTGCTCACCTCTCCCAGAGCAGATTTGGGCAGTGCTGTTTGGAAACAAGGTGCAGAGACAGAGGAATCACGGAGGCAGAGGGATGTGTGGGCAAGGAGAGATCCCCACGGCTGCTTGTAGAGTCTGTAGCTCTTGCACTACCCTCAGCACAGAGCTTTCTTCCCGCCTCCCTCATCTCCATCACCTCCAGCAGAAATGCTAATCAATGCATTTGCAAAACATGGAAATGACAGATAATATCACTAACAAAAGTGCTTCTGGCTCTCCTATTTCCAGCAGAACTCGAAATGTGGTTAAAAACTCCCGCTTACCGCACTGAACATTATGAATTAATTCAACTGAACCGTAACAAGTAAATACACCTCCCCCGAAAAGGTCTGTCCTTTAGTGTAATAAGAGTGCAATTAATATTCGTATCACATACATTTAGCATTTAAATTCAACATCCCAACAGCTACACCGAGCTCTCATGATATACATTAGTATCTTTAATTACTCTTCTCTCCAGCAAGTGCTGAACCTAAGTAGATGGAAATATTTCCCTTATGATTTAAACTCTGGTTTATTATGATCTGAGGGGGTTTAGATGCAAAAGGAAAAGGGGAAAAAAAAAGAAAAGAGGTGTTTGTTTATAGCTCCAGATCATTTCACTTGGTGCTTCCCAGAGGCTTCTAGAGCACAGTGTTCGCACCCACTGCTCCCAAGGGTGAGGAGTTAGGGCTGGATTTAGCCCCAGTTCTTACCTCCTGCTGCTGCTCCCTCCTGGTTGCCTGAGTGAGAGCTGGGCAGGACACTGAGGTCAGCCAGTGAAGAGCTTCTCCCTGGGGAACCTCCCTGGTCTGACTCCAAAGGGAAAGGTGCAGCCCCAGGAAGAGAAGAAGTTAAAAGGCATCTCACCTTACTGGCTCCGGGAAGCAAGTGCAATTTGACATATGGATCCGCCAAACCATTATGGTCCATCGGCTTCAGGCCCTGGAGAGGAAACAGCAAAAGGCAGGAGTTGGGATGCTGGGCGGGTAGTGTGGCTTTGCTGACCCCATTTACTGATGCCCATTTTTCCAGGATGTTGTTAATCCAAGGAGTAATTGCAGAGTTTGCCCAGGAGTGGGGAAGGAGGAGAATATGGTTTGTGCAGCACAAGCTGAGCACACTCAGCATTCCAATGCTGTCTATGGTTTGTGCCGAGCTGTGGGAAGACTTCTCATCTGCATTTGGCATTGGTCGCAAAGCACTGCTCCTCTCTTCCAGCAGCTGACTCTGACATCCTGATCACAATTAATTTGGGGGTTAAGTAAATCAGCGCAGTGATTCTCAAGGTTTAAAATTACAGGCTTTTGTCATTTAATAATTGCTTCTGAGCAAACATACACCTCTGCTGTTGTGGTGTTACTTCTAAGCACTCCCAGAGGGTGTGATAGCACCTACCTACTCTTCGTTATTAAGGCACAGCTGAAGGAATAACAGCTTTCAGGCCAGTGGGAGGCTGTCGCCAGTCGACTGCCATGGCATTGGCAGAAAAATCTGGGAGTACTGGAGCACAAACACAAGGAAACACTCCTCTGACCATCCCTGATGCATTTTCTGCAAGACCACCATAGCTTTTAAAGGATGGTGTGGATCATGCTTGTTACTGTGATGCTCTGGAGTTGATCCTGCTTCAGGCAGAGGGAGCAGACAAACCTGCTCCCCTTCTAAACAAGCAGGCTGAAAACAATCCAAGAGTGATGCAGAAACCCAGCCCAAAGCCATAACTGCACAGACTGCATGGAAACAAACTCCACAGGGTAGGGAAGCAAAAAGGAGCATGAAAAATGGAGCCTAATTTTTACCAGTTTTAAGTGGAAATGATAATGGCTACATCGTGAAAGTCCTTGGATTATTTTCAGCTTGGCTACAGGATCCTTGTAGGAGTTATTTCTAGGCTGTCTGAAGGCAATCTTCTGCCTGGATCAGAGGAGGGTTTCTCTGCAGAGATACCCATCCAACCCCAGCTCCAACCTGGGCATGGAAAACAAGCCCGGTGATGCTAAAAACTCGTCACACACTTGGTGTGATGAGCAGACTATTCAGTGCATGGGATTAATGAGTGTGTGCAGCTGCCAGGGATCCACCTGGCAGGAAAGCATTTGTATGGGCTGCTGGTGGAAAGGCTGCGTGCAATGAAATTGTAATCATCAAAGCCTGGCTTTAGGCAAATTAAAGAGGAAAATGTTGGAGAAATCTCGTCCATACTTCACATGTGTGAAATAAAACATCCCACTAAACCAAAGACACCAAGGCAGCCCCTCAGGATGCCCCTTTCCACCCCTCCCTGATTTGCACAACACAGCTGAGGGTCTGAGCTGCTCCTGACCTTGGTGAGGGCTCTGTTTCAGACAAGCACACTGCCCTGGGGCAAGGGAGACCAAATGGTGCTGCCCAGCAAAGAGGATTTTGCTTCTAAAGCAGAGCCAAAAGGATAAAAATATCAGTAGCGAATGGAGGCTAAAAGGCTCTGCTTTAATTACAGCGCCTCTCAGGTGATGTCCCTGGCCAAGCAGAAGAGGAAGGCAGCAGATATGGAGGATAGGAGGAAGGTGGTGGTGTCTGCTGCAGATCCATGGGTAGACACTGGTCCCCAGGCTCCAGAGGGGATCTCTCTGGCCAAGCAAGGGCTCTCCCCAGCCTGAGGTGCCCCTCCTGCCTGATGCTGTGCCATAAGTGAAACAGAAGCAAGTAAGAAAATGCCAATAAAAATGGATGGAGAAGGACAGGCAGTTCTGTACTTCACCCATCAATTCAGTTCAATTAAATTACCTTCTGAAGAGGCTATTAAAGGTTTTTTTAATAGATGTGCTATGGAAGATGGAGTGACAGGAACCCGGAAAATGCATCTTAATGTCACATCTACCTCCCTCCCATGTCACTCAATATGAGTTTGGCAGAGAGCTGAATTTAACATGAGAGCAGCCCCAAAGGCTCTGTCCCACAAAGCTGCTTCTGTGGGAGTTCACCCCTCCCAGGCTGAACCAGCATGCTGAACAGATGAACCAGCAGCATTGCTTCCCCTGCATGGAGCACCCTTCAGCCCAAAGCTGCTCCAAGAGGCAGAGGAGGACCAAAGGGCTCATACATGAGGCAAAATTTCCCATTGGCTTCAGCCAGTACAGCCCCAGCTCCAACCAGTCTTCCTGCCACGATCAATTTATTGTGCTTTGCACCAAGGCATGGGTGATGGAGCTCAGACCAAGTTTCATTTTTCCCCTTCTTCTACCCAATCCCAAAACCCCTGCTACAAACCTATGGAGACCAAGAGCCCTGCTTCATCCCAGCCACTGCCAGCTACTCTCCGTGCCAGTGACATTTAGCTAATCAATAGGATTTAATTACAAGTCAGGCTAATCGGGCTGCCGATTAACACCACGTTAGAGGCGTACAGATATCACAGGAGACAGATTCGTTCCATCATTCACCCCATGATGAGCCCTGTCGGGTGAGCAGGCTCCCTGCCGCCCAAAAATCCAGCCAGAATACCTCTTCCCAGGCCAAGACATCCTACTCTGAAATGGGGCAAAGTCTCCACTTCCACCCTGACAGCCCAGAGGAAACACAAAGCTTTGAGATGGGAATTTCCCTGGAGTGATAAATATTTATGAGTAAATCCGTAAGTGCAAACCTCTAGCACTCAGTTTCAGTTGGAAGAGATGAGCATCCAAATGCTTGGCAGGATGGAAACTCCCGGGTGTTTTCTAGCTGCAGCTGCAGCCAGCAGTGCAGGGAGAGCAGCCCAGGTACATGGTCACAGGGGGAGCATCTGCCCTGCGTGGCCTGCCTGGGGCCAGGGAGCTGCCTGCACCGCTGCCTGCACAGACACCTGAGACTTGCCCAAGGCATCCTGCTCCCAAAAGCTGGAGACCAACAGAGGTACAGGATAGCACAACCTC
>JBCJKH010051946.1:22219-40507 GCA_039877255.1 Loriculus beryllinus
CAGACACCTGAGACTTGCCCAAGGCATCCTGCTCCCAAAAGCTGGAGACCAACAGAGGTACAGGATAGCACAACCTCACAGTATCTGCGCTGTCTCGGACCTCTATAGATCCCCACTATAGCAGGTTATCATCTCCCTCCATGCAGCATGTTAGGCTTTGCAAGGCTGAGCTGAAAATGGGACCCTCATCAAAGCCAGGGCAGTGATAAGTTAATGGTATCATTTTCTATCAGATTTTACAGGAGGGGGTGATGCCCACTGCAGTTCCCACACATCATCAGAGCACAGGGTGCTCCTGCACAGCAGCAAGGGGAGAGCCCTCCTGCCAGCCTGCCACACGGTTGCTCCCGCAGCCACAAACAGGCTCCCACACTGCCCTGATTTATTCTCCCATCGATCTGAGCTGAGCCACAACGTGCCTTAATTCAGCCGTGCCTGAAGCATGAAAGGGTACAGGCAGGGCTGCTGCCAAGACCCGAAGACATTAGTGCAAGGTGGCTGTTGGCAGCCTGCCTGCTCCTGCCTGCATGGGTCCTGAGCTTTCTGCTGACCAGGGAGGGGCAGCAGGGACGCTGGGAACAGCACCACAGCCCTCCTCCAGCCTGGGAAGTGATGGGGGCTCTTGTTCTTTATCTCTCCAGTGCTGTGGTACCCCAAGGCAGCATCTGCTTTGTCCCCACAGTGCAGCACCAGTGAGCCCTGATGCTGCTGTAGTGGCCCAGAGATCACATCATCGCAGCAGAGTTAAGAACCTGGCACCATTGCAGGCAGCACAGGGAGAGCTGCAGCATCTGCCCCACCTGCTGAGACCATACCTGGATTGTACCTACTGAAGGCAATGCCAAAGCGTAGTACTGTCCCGAGAGGTTAAGGCTGGAGATAGATGCTGTTTGAGCGTTCCTCACCCTGCAGAGGCAGGACTCGCCTTGCAATCCTGCACTCAATCCGTTCATCTCCAGGAGGAAACAAGATCCTCACTTTCCAGGCTAGAGCCTGCAGAGATGCCAGGCACTGCTTTCCAAAATCAGCTTCCAGACTGGAAGTTCAAAGTGCCTGATGGCAGGTCACCTCTATGTGCTATTAGGGAAACTGAGGCACCAAGCACCTTAATCCTGGTGTAACCACACAGCCTGGGATAGCCCCAAGGCTGCCAGCTTCCACACCCATACTTCCTACAGTGAAGTAAACCTCTTTTCATTTCCTATTCCAGCTCCATCCAAACCTGAGGGTCTGGGAACAAGAAATAGCTCAATGTCCCCAAGCACTGGGCACCAGGGCAAAACCCTGGTCAGGCTGAGTGGCCATCCTGACCTCCTGCACAATACACTACAGCAGCTGATGGCTGCAGAGCAGAGAACTGGCAGTGGAGCACAACATTTGATTTCACCTCCCACTGGTGCCTCCAAGAGCCTGCTAACCCCTTCGCACTCCTCAGGAGCTGATAACAGGACTCAGGAGAGGCATCAACATATATAAAGTGCTGGAGGTGAAAAAAAAAAATAAGTAAAATGATCTAAAGGGAGGAAAAGGGTTGTCTTGGGGAGGGTTATCAAAGGGAGAAAGAAAAACATTTCTCCCATGGCTGAACTAGTCCAGGTTTTAATGGCTGCTGGCAGTGACTGAAGCTTCAGGAGCTGCTGGAGTTGGGACATATCCTGAGGGCCTGAGATGTGCACACAAAAGCCCAGCCAGACCAGCCCCAGCTCAGGTCCAAGGGCAGTGCACATCCCGGCACTGTGCTGTGGCTTGTGCACATGGTCCCTGGCGTCCCTGGTCACCACGTCACCTTCTCTACACCACTACTTCTAACAGCTACACCGACGGCAACGGGGTCCTGGCCCTTACCTTTCTGTAGTCAAGTTTTGGCAGCTTTCCCCAGGCAAGAGATGAAATGAGAGCGAGCAGATGGCAATGTAAATAGAAGAGAAAAATGGGAGAATGAGAGCAGAATGGAAATGAACAGGACTCGAACGCTTGAATGTCAGGGCAGCGAGGGGGGGTCTGCCCACCCTATGAGTAGGGGTGATGCCAGTGCCATGTGGTGCTCCCAGCCCTTTGGGATGGGGTCAGCAATTGCTATTCTGCTCCGCCAGCCCTGCCTTTGCTCTCGCTGATGTTACATCTATCACTTGCTGCTCGCAGGTCTCCTCCCTCTCCATCTTCCACCCACTGCAAACCCAATTAGAAATCTCCTCCTTGGCACCGCTCCTGAGTGCGCCAAGGGAAGCCGTACCCAGCGGCTGCTGGTAAATTCATAAGGGACAGGCAGGGGAGGAAGCAAAACTGCCTCTGCCCTGCACAGGGAGCTGTGAGTGCTGTGCTTACCCCCCAGCCCGGAGCAGCTCCAGGCCTGCCTGGGCAGATGCCTCCAACCTCATCCCCAAAGACAAGCTTTTGTGCTTGAGGTCTTATTCCAGATGGGAAGAACCATGGGGCAGGAATATGCATCCTCAGCACCCAGCTCAGCACTCAGCACAGTGGGCTCTGGTGTGAGGGCTCCAAATAAGCCAGTTGCAGCTGGAAGGGAGAGGAGCATCCTATCAAGGCAAACAACATGTTCTCACTCTCCAGGGGCTCAGCTTACAGCCTGATACCCTGCAGTTTCTTCTGTCTTCTGTAAAAACCCTCTACTCTATCCCAAGATGTACAGGGACTTGGGTCTTCTTCCACCAACCCATCACTGTTGGGGTCCAGCCATGTTGACCTGGAGCTCTCAGTGCTCTGGTCCTCTTGCCTGGAGAAGCCGAGAGCAATCAAGCAGCACCCAGAAGCACCTTTCATGGGCCCAAAGGGACCTCAGTTATCTGTTTCTGCTCCAAAATGTGCAAAAGAAACCCTAATTGCTTCAATCACACAGAAGGCAAAGGCGCTGAGGCAGAGCACTTTGTGGCAATGATTAGCAGCATTTAAAAGAGCCATTTATAAACTGACAGCCGGTCACAGTATCAAGTAAATAACATTGGGTTGGGTGCTTTTCTAAAAGCATCAATAGCTGCAACCATCTCACCACAGGGATGAGCAGCCATCTCCATCCTGCTGGAAACACTCTGAAAGGCAGGGATGGAGGGGAAGGAGAAGGCAGAAGCACTGAGTGTCGGGATGAAGATAGAGTTGGAAAAGGGACAGTTGTAGTGGGAGACATCAACAGCCCCTGGTGGCCCTATAGCACAAGACAAAGGTGGCCAGCTCTGGGCATACTTGGTCTTTGCTGCTCATGCATCCTGTGCTGAGACATACCTTGGCTTTATTGATCGTGCAGTGGAGAGCGTTGTTTTCCTGATCATAGAGCAAGCTGAAATCCAGCGTTCCCAGAGTGGCTGCAAAGGATAAAAGATGTTATTAACCTGCAGCACAGCAAACACTGGCTTTTCTCCCTCTAAGCACAAAAGGAATGGACAAAGGCGCTAGAGAAATGGCTGTAGATGTTATAAAACATAAAACATCCTCCTGTAAGCCTGTTATGAAACATGGCTTCATGCTGGGAGGTTGGCGGTGCTGGAACAGCCCTGGAGAGGAGCAAGAGGGATGAATGGCTGCAGCTCTCCCCGGCACCGTAGTCAGTGCAGAGGCTTTGCCTCCATGGGCTTTCACACAGGTCACCCCCATCTATCAGCAGGCCCACTGCAGCCAGCAGCTTCCATCCCCCAGGAACTGAAGGATTTTGTCTGGGAGCATCCAGGCACAGCTGGGACACAGCCCAAACCCACTGTCAGCACATCTGCCCCCTCCAGCGCTGTGGGCATTCCAGAATGCATATTTGTATATGGAGACCTTCAAGCAAATGAGCCAATTTGGGATCTCTTCCCAGCTCCAATTTGGCTGCAATCTGTAAATTAAGTCCAGTGAGAATGAAATACTTTTATGGTTAAAATAAAAAACACCTGCAGCTTTTAATCAGAGCAGCATTCCCTTATGGCACATGCAAACCTGGAACAGCAGTGATGGGGCAGCTCCTGGGATGGGACCACAGGAAAGGGGCAGGAGATCACAACAAACCAGAAGAGCTTCAGCGGCAAAAGTGTATTTGATTTGAGAAGGCCTTTCCGTTTGGATGATCTGAGCAAGTCACGCTAATCCAGAACAGAGGAAAAGTCTTAAAAAATGCTTTCCAAAACTGGGATTTAACCTTCTCCATGGCTTCTGCACCTGATTCGCACACCAAAGCCCAGACAAGGAGCAGCATCTCCCAGCACAGTTTCACCTACCACCAGCCTTGAACTTCCACAGCAGTTCAGAACCTGACAACCCACACTTTTCCATGCCCACCTTTCCAAAAGGGGTCTGCTGGAGTGCTGCCCTGCCGCCGCGCAGCATCCTACCACTGTTTCCAAGGTAACTGCACCTTCGTGCAGCACACACAGGTTCAGAGCAGGGGGAAAAGAATCCAAAATAAAAACCAGAACAATTTTGTTTAATATCAAAGCAGGGTTTGCTGCCTGGGAGGCAAATTTGACAAACTTTATGGCAGGAAATAATAAGCGTCAATAGTCTCTGCAGCCAGGCACCCTGGGAGGTGGCAGATATTCAGGGGACTGAAACCTTCCTGCTGCAATTTCACAGCGATCTTCCGGCCCAAACCCAAGCAAGCTACAGGTCTGCCTGCTAGCAAATAAAAGTCATTGCTCTGGAGCAAACATCTTGCCTTCAAAGCAAAGCAAATATTCAGAGCTATTTCAGAACCAGAATAATGTAACTCCCCCTTGTCCTGGACTAATTTCATGGCACATTAGCTATTGGTTTAGGTAAGTTATAAATCAGTAGGGTTTACCTACTAGGGCTCAGGGAAGATGAAGTGATACGGGATGAGGCAACACTGTGTGCGTCACCTCTGGTTTTGGCCGAATGAGCATTTCCAAATCACACAATCAGACTCACAGAACAGTTACAGTTGGAAAGGACCTTAAGATCATCCAGTTCGAACCCCCCTGCCATGGGCAGGGATGCCTCACTTTAGACCGTGTCAGCCAAGGCTCTGTCCAACCTAGCTTTGAACACTGCCAGGGATGGGGCATTCACCACCTCTCCAGGGTACCTGGTTTCACCACGCTCATTATAAAAAATTTCTTCTTTGTACCTAGTTTGAGTCTAGCCTCTGGCAGGTTAAAGCCATTCCCCTTGTCCTGTCTCTAGAGGCCCTTGTCAAAGCTCCTCTCCAGGTTTCCTGCCACCACTTTAGGCACTGGAGCTGCTCTCAGGTCTCCCCAGAGCACAGCAGAGAAGCAGGACCCCTCCCTGAGCTGCTGCTCACACTCTGGGGGTGCAGCTCAGCACAAAGATGCTCTACATCATGCAGGGAGGAGGAAAGCACAGCAGTGCCCAGTGTGCTGGTTGCTAGATGCCTCTGCCTGGTGACACGGAGCTCACAGCCACATACAGCAGCATCACAGCACCAACCTGGGGGGCTGGCACAGCCCACTGTGCTAGGGTGGGTGTAGTGGGAAGCTCCACAGCACACGGGTGACAAGCAAGTCAGCAAAACTCCACAAATCTGTGTTTTCACTGGAGAGCAGAAGATGAAGCCTCCAGTTTTGGAGCCTCATCATTTCCACCTGCCCTTTAATCAGCTGCTTCCTGCCCGCTCCAACACTCGGCCCTCCCAAGTTCAAGCTGTTATTTTATTTTTATCACAGAAGGAGGCCCGTGGCTTATTCTGCTGGATTGGGCAATTTATAAAACAAATTAAAAGCTTGGAGTGAAAACAGCCTTCAATCAGGAAAGAGCGACAAAGCCTCCTGTCCCCTCAGTGCCACAGCCTGTGCCCGGGACGAGGGGAGCAGGAGCCCTGTGCCAGAAAGACAGGCAACACCTAAGAGCACAACAATGTGTTTTGCAGATGGGAACTCAGGTCCTGCTGCCCAGCACTGGCAGTCCATGAGCAAACCTTGAGCAGTTTCCCTTCATCCTGGAGCTGCCAGCAGATGGGGGGGCATGGACAGAGGGGTGCATGCCTTTCCCCAGCCCTGCTGTATTCTGTTCCCGGTTCTTTTCTAGCTCTGGAAGGGTTTTCCTCTATACAGGGGTATTTTTTCATTGATGGTGAGTCTCGATTCTCAAGGAAGGATCTGCCTTCGGCAGAGGGATGTTAAAACATCAGCAGCACATGTTGTGCTAATTGCTTAAAAGTGCAGCCGCATGGAGATGACAAAAGGGATTAGGCTAACTTGGGGGTTGGCAGCTAAGGTGCTACTACAGAGTCAAGGGCGAGCAGTGCTGTCAGAGTCAGGACCCAGCAGGGCGGCAGATGCTGAGGACACATCTCCTGCAGGAGCAGGGCACAGCCCTGCAGTCTCTGGTATCTCCTAGGGATGCACTGCTGGGTGATGGATCCAGCACAGCGAAGGCAGAGACAAGGCTGGCACTCGAGTTGCCTGTGTCCCCAGCCAGCCACTCCCAGGCCCCAGCATTGCTCTGGAGCCTGAGGAGATCGCAGGAGATCTCCAGCTGAATCCAGGGGTGGGAGCCCTGCATCCCACAGTAGCTCTGGTCTCTAACTAGACCACAGCCAGCCCTGTGTTCCCAGAATGGGGAACACACCAAGTGAGCTGTCAGGCAAGCCAACACCAAACACCAGCATGGGTCTCACCACCCTCACTCCTCCTGCAGACCTGCTGTCTCCAGATGCCAGGACTGGGACCTAAAGCTGCCTCCGAGCAGAGCCCTCTGCAAAGTGGCCAAATCACCCTTCTTCGATTGATTTCCCTTTCCCACCCATCCATCCTCGCAGCTGAGATACATCTTAATTGTGCTTTTAATTAGGGGAGTAAGTGCCTAAAAAAGCAAAGGGCAGCAATTAGACTCCACGCACTGTTACTAGACATATTTAACTCAACTGGGCTATTCTGAACACTGCCCTCTAATCACACAGGCTGCAAATAAAAAAGTATAAATAAATGTTTTTGTCAGGCATTACAAAGGCAGCTTTAGGCTCTTCTGACAGCAGGCAGGATGTATCATTATTATTACAATTATTCTGCTCCAATGATAAAATAACCATTAGGAGGGCTGAACTCATTAGCAGGTTCTGACCTTCTTTCTTCTTCAGGAATTGGGAGAGATTGACGGGAAGGTGCTTCCAGGGTCTGGCATTTAACACAGGTTCTAAAAAGGAAAATAAATCTGACTTGCACAGGAATGCAGCCTCTTCTCCCACTGACCTTTGGGCATTCTGATTAATTCAGTGGGTCACAAAAGTATCAGATGGCAGCATAACAGAGAGATGCATCTCTGGGCTTAGCCATGGGATACAGCGAGCGCCTGGAGCCCGCAGGCAGTGCCGCATCCCGGCACAGTGCCGCTGCGCCTGTGCTGGTGGAGTTGGCAGAAATTGTTTATTGCTGACATTTCCCATCAGGGCCCAGGGTGACAGGGAGGCTGAAGTAGCTTCTATTTATACCTGGGGGATGAAAGGCAAAGCACAGTGATAACTCTTCTCTGTTCCTTATCCAGCCCCTGTCTTTCAGGCTACGTACACTTGCCTGGGCTGCACAGCGAAGCAGATCTACCCCTTGGTGACCTGGGACACCCCAAGGAGAAAATTTTCTCAGCCCAAGAGATGCCCAAGATGTAGAAGAGGCATTGATGCATGCAGAACAGACCCACAAGTTTCAGAAAAGCCCACAGAGGAAGTAAGTAAATGAGCTCCTTACCTTCCAAAGTCAAGGAAGCTTTCACAGCACTACTGCCATTAGAAAGCCCAGCAAGGCTCTACACTAGAAGAAATTGAGGTTTGCACAAAATAAAACCCACTACAGAACTAATTAAAAGAAGTCCAAGGGCCTTAAGTCCTCTTGCTTATCAGCATTGCTGCTCCCAAGATAACCTGCTCATGGATTTTGTACCAGGGAGATCAGAGTCGAGCAGTAAAAAGACTGCTGGGGATTGTCTGTATTAGCTCTTCCTTACAGAAAGCACAGGTTCAGTAACCTTCAGACTGGGTATTTTTTAATGCACTATAAAAGATAGGTCCCTATTCTTCCATTGCTTTAATTTTCCTCTGCAATGGAGATAATTTTAAAGGTCCTGAAAGGCAGCAAGTAATTCTGTGCACTTACAGCCCCATGTAAAACGTTGGTAAATGACTCCTCAGGAGGAACAGAAATTATTTCTTGCCATTTCCAAGCAGGGCTGCGGAAGATCGCTTTGGCAGGCAGCTGTGTGTGCTCCTGCCTCCCTGGATGTGCACCAGTGCCTCAACCAGGTTCAGCGGCACACATGGGGCAGCTCGAGGACAAATTTTCTGGGCCAACGCAGGGACCAGATTCAGCACACAGGCAGGAATCCCTCCTTCCTCAGGAGTTCCACAGCTGAGGTTGAATTCAACAGGCCAGGAGCGAGGAACAAACACAACTTTTCTTTCTTGCAACTGCTCCCTGCCTCATCATGGGGTTTTCACTTAAAATCTACCGCAATTAATATTGCCTCATTTTGGAGATACAGCGCCAGCCCCTGGCAAGCTCCAGAGCATGGAGCTGCTTCTTTGTGATGCTGGTTGATGGATGCGCATCAGCTCTTCTGTCTTCTCCAGGAGGAGTGTTCAGAGGAACACTTATCTGTTCAGAACAGTTCAGAGACGTAATTATGTTTTACAGCACTAAATGGTCCCTGATGTCAGCAGCAATTAGACTTTCGGCAATTTCAATTTAGAGATGGCCTTCAAATTTCTCCCTCTCTCTTCCTTTAATGAAAGACAATGTTGCAATTAACAACCCCCAGAACTGCCTTCAGTGTTAAATACAAAGATAAAAGATCCGGGAACCCCCCCGGGCTCAAGCGTGTTGGAGCAAGGGGTGTCAGTGAAGGGATGAGGGTGGCAGAGTCACCCTGGGACAGAAAGCTTCCCCCCTGGATACTGGGACCAGGAGAAGGGGAAGGGCTGGGCAGGCTGCTGAGGAGGGAGGAAGTCAGGGAGAAGGGAGGCCCCTCATTAACCAGCAGCTGCACGGCTCCTTCATTAACAGAGACGCTGGAGGCCACAGCCATATGCTCCCTCATCACTGCTGGAGAAGGGATGCCCAGACAGACTCTGCCCATCCTCATGTGCTGGCCTTGTGAATTTCTCTCTAGCACTTTAGGGTGTCTCTGTCCATGGACATCCCCTGGGAATGAGCAACTCCAGGGGCTGAAGGGTCTCTGGAGGACCAAGAGCACCCGATGTGCAACCTTCGTCTAGACCACTGATGGGGCAGCCAGCAGGAAAAGGTGAGACCTCACCCCATGCCAGCACCTTCCTGATACTGAGGTATCCTCCTGGAAACCAGACAGGAGTTAATCCAAAGCCACCTTGGTTAATTAACACCCTGTGTTACCCTTGGAAGGGCTACAAGCTCCCTGATGCCCTTCACTCTTGGGTCTGACACTGCCCAGTACCTACACACGTTTCTTTGGCGTCAGCAGCTCGGGTTGTGATAGGGTTGGCAAACCCATGCTCCAGGCTCTGCCGAAATCAGCAGTGGTTTGTTTTGTTTCCTGTGTAAAAAAAAAAAAAATACTTCTTTTGGCCTTATCTGGATTGAAAAGACGATTCAAAGGTTATAAATAGCAGTGGCAGCATATGCTAAAGAGCTGTGCTTCAGAAGTAAATATCCTCATCATTTCAATGCACATTTCCCCTCATCATCTCTTCTTGCCTCCTCCTGTCTGACCAAAAGCATTGCCAGGTGACTTGCAAACCCTGCACCACTTAAGACTTTCATTCTTCTTTACGTCTTTAAACAGCCAGTAATTAATATCTGCATGACAGCTTTGCTTGCCTAATTATCTTCTTTGCTCAGAATGAGAGTCTTCCTAAATAACTTCTGTGTCGTTGCTTGCAGCAAGTGTCACAGGCAGCCATGCACCAGGACAGGCCTCTCAGCTGTAGTTTGGAGAAGTTGTTTTTATGCTGCTGCAGCTCAGGAGATCACAAGCCTGCTCCTCCCATGAATAAAGCTGGACATGCTATAGAACTGTCTGGGTTTGTACACATATGAATAGCCTCGGAGCACTGGCAGAACAGTATGGAGTAACTCTTCCATAAACACCAGCTCCCGCTGCATACCCACGCTCTCAGGCTGCCTTCCCATCTGAAAAACCAGAGCCAAACATATACAGAGGAGGAAGGAAATTGCCCAGCACTTTCCACAGCCTTGCTCCAAAGCCAAACAGCAGCTCAGGGAAATGAAGCATTTCTTCAAGGGCTAGAAACTTGCCTGCCAACTACAGAAAGGTGGCAGCTGCCTCCAGTGCTGTCCTCTGGCAAAGAGAAGCCACAGCAGTGCTCCCTAGGTGTCCATGTTTCTACCTCTGTGCTGCTTCTGCAGAGATTTCTGAGACCCTTAAAAGTCCATTTGGTACAAATTCACCTTGGTGCTGTGGAGGGGAAAGCACAGGCACTGGAAGGGCAGTGATTTGACTGGAATCAGAGGAGATGGGAGGCAAGACCCAGCTCCTCGCAGGTGGCACATTGCCACCTAGCTGGCATTTGCTTATTTTCCTTGCGAACCAAGCTCCCCTGGCAATGTGCTGCCTGGCTGGGTGGGAAGCATCCCTGGTGGCTGTGGACCCCAGGGGACACAGCACTGCTGCTGTCATCAGGCACCAGCCAGGGGAACCAGAGATGAGGTGACAGCCAAGTGTCCCAAGATAGGAGGAGCGAATCCCCCTCCTTCCTAGCCCCAAATCCCTGTGGGTCCTCTGCTCACAGCAGATCCTAGCACTGGTCCAACAGCACAAAAATACCCTTCTGCAGGATTTATACCACACGTATTTCCCCACCTCTCCTGCCTTTTTCCACCTCCTCAGCAGTTCCATCAGGGACAAACCCGCTGCGGGAAGAGACCTGCTCTGTGCAGCTTAGGCTCCAGTCCTGGAGCACCCCTGCAGGCAGAGGATAGAGAAGGCATAGAGCAGTGATGAGTTCGTCTTCAAAGAGCCTTGGGATGGCAAAGCGTGCCAACCATGACCCTGCAAATCCTCACAGCAGCGCTGCTGGCAGGTCTGACGGGAAGGGCTGGCTCCACGCAATTCCCAGTGCTCCCAGAGCCAGCCCCGACATCTCTGCTCATTATCTGCTCTGTTAGCTCCCTGGCCCTGCCTGCTCCCTGCCACTTGCTGCATTCAACAGGCTGGTTACGGCAGCCCCACCGGGACCATGCTTGTTTTCTTTGGCACTTCTACAGCTCCACTGAGCGCTGAGCTCCCCGGCTCCGCAGGGCTGCAATTGTGGTGCCTTGAAACACTGGCCTCAGCCTCATGTGTCTCAGAGCCATCAACCTGAGCCTCTGCAAAAGTGTCCCAGTGACTGGTGCCTAAACGCCCTGCACAGCTCCCTGCAGCCCTGCCAGGGAGGCTGGGGATCAGGCAGGGAGGCTGGCAGCTGCCATCCAGCCCCTGCTCAATGCCACCCTGCAGTGCTGCAGTGACTGAAAACCACAGTCCCATCACCCATCAGGCTGGTGCTGCTGGAAACCCAGAAACATCAAACTGGAATGAGCATAGGGGAAACCCAGGCAAATGCTGCATTTCTCCAGGTAGGGGCAGCTCTAGTCCTCCCTCCCAGCCAGCCAGCACCATCACAATGGTGTTGGAGGAGAGAAACCTACAGGCAGGTGGCATAAACAAGGAGCCATCCTCTACTCCTCCCAGCCGATCCTGACATGGGAAAATCCCTCTCCCTGCACCTCTGTGGGGCTGTGCTGGTACCACCTCTGGGGAATGAGGTAAGATAAGACCCTGCCCAGCAAGACCTTGACTTGTGGGTGCTGCTCCCAGGCTCCAACATCACCATCCCTGTGTGTCACCTGAGGGAACTGTCACAACCTAAATCCCAACCTGTCTGCTGTACAGGCAGAGACAGGTTCCCCAGGGGGAGTTTAGTGCAAGTGACTAATACAGCAGCCCTGAATCACCCACCATGGGATGTGGGGGAGCTAAAAGCCACTCCATAGCGTAGCTGATGGCTCAAGCCAGGCTGCCCAAATCCCCTTCCAGCTCCTTGCCTGGGAAATGGGGCCAGCGAGCCCTCGCCTGGCTTTGCCACTTGGCTGCTGAACATGCAGGAGCGACAGTTTCATCCTGCCCATTTATGCCAGCCACTGCCCTGAGAGCAGCTGAGGCCATCCCATGCTGTCCCCAGAGCTGTGACACCAGCAGTCCCACCTCCCCGCTCTGGTACTGCTGCGCTTTCACCCGCTGAAACCCCCCCACATCTGGCAAAGCAGCCTCAGCAGTTTGCCTGACACCTGTTACGCTGTAAGAAACACTCTTCCTAACAGCAGCCCGGGAGAGACAAACACCCGCCGGGCACGGCACTGAGCCAAGCTGCTTCCAGCAGCGCTGCCAGGGCTAAATCCAGAATGCAGTGCCCTGGGCGATTTCCACACAAGTCGCTCAGTGAAAGCACTGCACCCCATGGCCCCCAGTGCTTCAGCTCCCACACACACATCTGCCCATGAAGCCCAGTTGCTCTCATTTCTATTGCTGGGGTGAGCAAAGACGACCTAAAAGTGAGAGCAGAAAATAACCCAAATCCGGCTAAAGTCACTGTTAAGTGCCTGGCTGGGACAAACGTGGCTTAGCAGAGATGTTCTCCCTGGGAGCGCAGTGGCTCTCAGCTCCTGCATAGAGAGCATGACCCTGAGATGGGGAGAGAGGGAGCATTGGTCTGGTTTGTACCCAGAGCCCTAGCCTCTCCCAGAGCGGGTAGTGAGCAAGCAGAGGGGAGCACAGGGGTGGCTGTGCCACACTGCAGCAAGCACAGCTCTCGGGGTGCTCTCTCACACTCCAGGGTCTGGCATAGATGGCAGCAGCCCAGGCCAGCCCGGCAGTGAGGGAGTGATGCTGAGGCAGGGCTGTGACATTTTGCACAGGAAAAGCCCAGTGTTGGCCTGCAAACAGCTCAGCGTTGTGGGAGCTCAGCCTCCCCTTCCCCCAGGATGAGCACGCAGCACTGTTCAGCAGCACTGACTCTCTTCCTCGGCATCTCACAGCTTCAAACTTCATGCTCAGTCCCTCGCAGGTTCTGGCCCCTAAAGGCTGGGCTGAACAGAGGCCTTGGGTTTTAACCCACCTCAAGGAAAGCAATGCTATCCCAAACCATCGTGGCTGGCAGAGCCTGACACAGCTGCTTTGCAGCCTGCAAGCTCCAGCAAGCTGGGTGGGAAGGGTGTTTTGGGTGGGGAGGGGTTAAACCTCACTGCAAACACCTCCATCTACCAGAACCAAAGCCTTCTGTTCGAAAACCCCCCACCCCGGTCTCATGGAGGGCTCTGTCTGCAGCGGGAAGGTGAGGGATGACACACCAGAGTTTGCCGAGGGAGAGGGCAGAGACTTCCCAGGCAGATATCATTCCCAATGAATCTCTCCGATCTGGAGCCGGGTGACGCTGGAGTGTATCACCAGCTAATCAGCAGTGTGGCTGGAGCAGGCTACACCACCGAGACAGATTAATCAAAGGGTTTGAACCCAGCTGGCAGCCTTCAGAGGCAAGGAGCCGAGGAGGAATGAGATATCAACCACAACAGCAAAGCACAGCAACTGGTGGCTCTTGGGAGACTTCCCTAGTTTGGGTTCAGCAGCCAGCCTGGCTGCAGCAGGGACACTCCCAGGGTCTCCCTTCACCCAGGGCAGCACTGAAGCAGTGTGGTCGCAGCCTCCCTGGCTAGAGCAGAGCTTGTCACTGCTGCAATGTAATCCCAGGGAGGAGACAGTGTGCCCAGCAGCCGGGCGCAAGGCTCAGGCAGCAAGATGGGAGACCAGTCCCTAAGACCCACCCTTCCCCTCAGCACCCAACAAACTCCTGTGGAAACTTAGAAACTCACTGCAGTCGTCGGACTCGTAGCCCTCGGGGTCCACCACCTCCTCAGGTGCCTGGCACTTGGCTGGCTGCTCGGTGGGTGTTGTGCCATATGCCCCGAAAAGCTGGTCCACATCTTCATCTTCTTCACGGGGCGCCTCAGCGGGGCTGACAGAGGGCTGGCTGACAGCGGAGCGCAGGGTGCTGCTGCGGCCAACACCAGCGGGGAGCCCGCGTGGGAAGCGGGGGAAGTAGTCGGATATCTGCTTGATGGGTTTGATGGGGCCGGGGCAGACGTCAATAGCCATGTGCTCCTGGATACTTATGGTCATTTTCTCTCCTTTTCGGAGTGTCATGCATGCGGCTGTCGCTGCCAAGCCTCGCCGGAGAAGCCCGGACGGTGCACGAAGGAGCCGTGAAGTTTGTGCTGAAGGAAGCAGAGGCAGGTGAAGGGGGAGGCTCCGGCGGGCACCTTACGTGGTTCTCGCGCCCTGAGCCTCAGACGCCGCACGCATGCTGCTGCTGCTGCTGCCGCTGCTGCTGCCGCTGCCAAGCTCCGGCTCTCACACAACCCTGATCCTGCCAGCGCTGCCTGTGAATAAACGAGCGAGACGGAGAGACGGATCAGAGGCAGGGGGTGGGCTCTCGGGTGATGTCACCAGCTAGCAACAAAGCGGTACCCAGCAGCGGAGGAATGAGGGCTGTGGCCGGACCGCACGGCCGACAGCGAGGGCGGCCAGCTTCCTGCCTCTTCCCCAGCAAAGCCCCGCTGTGCCCGAGGGGAGCAAAGCAGAAGCTGGGTGGAAGCACACCTCCCGGCATCCCTTCACCCCATCTCCCTGCCTCAGCAGGGTGAGTCCCCACCAGACCTCTCCGGAGAAGGGAAGGTCACCGCGCAGGGTCAGGAGCCGCTGTCCTGTTGCGTTGCATTCCCTGGAGCTGGAAGCAAGGCTGTCCCAGCCCCCGGAGGTGCTGGCAGCCCCGGTGGCATCCCAGCTCACAGCATGCACGAGCCAGAGAGATGCTCTGCGCATACCGAGCAGAGGTGCGAGTGGCACGCTGCCCACTCCCGGCTCCAGCCACACTGCTGCTCAAAGGGGTCACCCTGATTCGGTGTCCTGTTGCTGCAGCAGGCTCCAGCCCACACAGCAGGGCCCCCTCCAGTGCTCAGCACCTGCTAGGCAGGCTGGGTGAGCCACCCACAGCCTCTGGGGCTGGGAACTCACAAGGGACTGAAGCAACACATGGCACTTGCTCACAGCACAGCCGCACAGCCTCTCCCAGCCAGCTTGTGGCTGCCGGCATAGAGCAATGCAGCAGGTAGGTCATCACAGAGGAGCGAGCGATGGGTAGGGCCAGGGCTCACAGCCAGTGTGGCCACACTCAGCACTTCTTTGGCAACCTTTCTGGGCAGGGACAGGCCTCCATCACCAGCCAGGAAGGGCACAGGCTCCTGGGAAAATGCTGAGTTGTGGCTTGTTCAGGGAACTGGTCACAAACTGGTGTTTTACCTAATCTCCTCCTGGGTTCACATCAATAAATCTTCGGTTCCACAAGCTACTGGAGGTGGACTTTTAAGCAAGGAGTGCCTGAAGAGAAATGCTGTGAGAACATGGAGCAAAATGCTGCATGGAAACTCACCTTGCCCAGGAAAATATATCCGAAGTATTTTTGTAGGGACAACTCCCCCACTACAGACTTTCTGCTGACTCAGGTGTGGTGGGTCTGGCATGAAGCTGGGACATGCTGCTGGGACACCCACCACCATGTAACGCTGATGACAGTCCGTACCACCAGGTACCCTGACAACACAACAGATCCCATATATCAGTGCGCACAGAACTGCAGTCTCCTGCAGGCAGGCATGCAGATGTCTATTAAAAATAAAGCTCCATTTTTTGGAGAATTTTCCCCAAAACCCAGCAAAATCACACCCAACCTTTTTGTCAAATTAAGAACTTCGTTTTCACTCAGATTTTTACCAATGTTAATGAATGCCCTTGACTCGTAACATACTGGCACTAGGCAAACCACCCTAATTTACTTCTCGCCAGGAAGCAAACATTTCTATCCTGAAGCATCCAAACTTGTCATCGCTCTGTACCTAGGACATGATGCACACAGATGCTCTAATGATCTGCGAGAACTGGTGACCTCTCAGCTGCTCCTTCCTCTCTCTGCCATATATTCACCTCCAGGCAGCTCCCACCTCTTGCGCAGAGGTGATGTGTGCTGCCCTGCCAGGAGACAAACTGCTCTCCTGCAGCAAGGTCCAACAACAAATCCAGTTTAACCCCCTTCCCACATCCAAGGACTCTGAGTATATTAATTCAGATGGAAATGCCACCTGCTTCGCATTCACGTGGCCAAGGCTGAAAATCCTGCGGGTGGTAAGATAATGGGTGGGAACAACATGGGAGGCACAAAATGCTGCCTCCAGGTTTGGAGCAGCCTGAATGTGCTCATCCACACACACTCCATCTTTGGGTGCAGCATCCAGGATGCAGTGTGGACACACACAGAACGAACAAAAATTGGGCCCGATGCCCAGAAAATAGCAGCAATTCCCTCTAAGAAAGGGCAAATAAGTAAATAAATAAGATTAAGTTATATATGACAGCCTAACATTATTATCATCATTGGAAAAGCATCATTATTTTAAATGTTTCCCCATAGAACATGAGGCCAAAATAGACAAGGATTGTTATACAGGTCAGGAAGTCAAGGCTCTGGGGGTTAAGATGAGCCTCCTGAGCTCTGCCTCCTCCTGTGTCATGCAGCACCCCAAAAGCTGCCCTGTAGTGCTGACAGTCCATAGCTAAGGCCAGGAAGCAATGATGGGAGATGCTCACCTCAGCCAGGGATGCAGAGAACAACCAGAGACAACCAGAGACACAAGGAGCAAGGTGCACATGAAGACCAGATTAAGGGAAAAGCAAAGACAGAGCTGAAGCAGGCAAACCTCCCTGCTGCCAGGGCAGGACTGGCCCCAAAGGAGACCGTGTCCCCAGATCTTATAGACTGAAAGGAACAAAACCAAGACTTGCTGCTAATAGTCCAGATGGGACTTTCTAGTCTCTGACTGATCACAAGCCTACTGAAAGCAGCTGGAGCTCTCCCTTAGCTTTTAATGAGTCCCAAAACAGCTTGCTTTTTGATAAACCACACTTTTTCTACCTTCTCATACTGTCTGAATATTTCCTCCTAGGCTGCACAGCCTAGTATTTACAGAGGGCTTCCCAAATACGGCACACCCAGGCACCTAGGACTGGCATGACACATGACAACACAGAAGGTGAAAGGGACAAAAATAGAGAGTTGGGCTGGGAGACAAAAGTAGGGCTTGGAGATACAAAGCCAGTTTCCAGGTAAAGCTTTTAATTCCCACCGTCTGCCTAATGCCCTGGAATGTGACTTGATTTGATCCCTCGCTCTGATTCAGAGCTACTGTCATTGCCTACACACACGACCTTCATTTTCACAAAAGGGGGAAAGCTGCCATCCTTGCAGCCCCACAAGAGCAGGGGGAGACAGTTTATATGTTACATTGCTGATTCCAGCAGTGGAAGCAACAGCCCTGGCTGGCAGGGAGCCGAGCATCTCTGCAGAGGGATACCCCATCCCTGCATGAAGGGAGGACATCCTTTAGAGAAAGCGACAGTGGCCATCACAGAGTCAACATCACAGCAGGAACAGGATGATGGAGAAAACCACTTTGTCCCTGTCAACTGCCATGCTTCCTCCCAGGGGTGTGTGCAAGCTGGGACAAGATCCTGAGCTCAGCACCCATGACAATGCACTTCAGTGGCTTGTTCTGAGGTGCAATAAAGAATCTGGCATGAGGCTGGTGTGCCAAAAGCATCTCATAAGAGAGCTGGAACACGAGATGCAGGAAAAATCGCTCCAACTCCAGCCCAGGCTCAGAAAAGCATCCTGTCCCAGGACAGCCTAATCCAGGTTTAATTTCCGTGTTGTTCTGAACCAGGGAACAAGCAGAGGCTTAAGCACATCCCAAGCAAACCCTGTGCCACTCACCCACCCCATGCCCAGGGCAGAGCCATGCAGCACCCCAGCTTCTGTGACCAAGGAGCCGTCCTGCTGGTGCTACGCAGACGGGCAAACAGAAGGAGGATTCCTACAGCAAACAAAACAGTAGCACATAGATTAAACATGCATCCAAAAACACAGGCTGTCCTCAGGACACACTTCAACCACATTTGTTTCAAACACTAAGCATCAAATTCTGCTGTTGGTTACTCCAGGTTTAAATCAACAAGAACAGGGGCTGATTCCAGTTTAATCAATTCCTTTCAAACGAAAAGCACAGCAGCAGGACTGCACATCCCAGAGTCAATGACTGATCCACTGCTTCTTTATTTAAACTTTTTCAGCTCAAACCCAAACAATATCACAGAAGCCCTCTGCTCTGCTGCTGGAAAAGACATCAGCCTGAAAAGTGCATAGATGATGCCAAATTAAAGCCTTGCTATGAACCCGGGGAGACTTACCTTGCAGGT
>JBCJKH010051946.1:40532-85806 GCA_039877255.1 Loriculus beryllinus
CCCAGGGAGGTGACACAAAACAGCACAAGTCTGCACAGCCCTAGCTTGCTTTTTCCCAACCATTTTAAGTCTGTGTTAAACCACAAGTACCCACAGCCTCAGGCATGAGAGGGTGCCAGCAGATAACACCAGCTCAATCTAGTCGAAGGGGCAGGAACAGCGAATATCAACACTGCCAGCCCAGCTCTGCCAATGCTGCTGGAAAAGACACCTCCTTCCCTTTGGGGTGACTCAGGAACTCCACTGTCTTCAGTCCACCCTCTTTATTGTATGAAACATACTTATTTCTTCTTCAAATAAGCTTAGTTCCAGCATGGCTGTGCTTGCGGGAAGGGGGTTAACTGGAAAGCAACATGAGTGAGCCAAGGAGCAAAGCACAAGGCACTGTCTTCTGGATGATGCACAGCTATGAGGTTGCTTCCCCTGAGAGATCTCTGCCTTCAATTGCTGTGGAGGCTTGGCTGAGCCCACCAAGTGCATTGTGAATCCTACCTGGTTAAACACCCTTTTCATTTGCTAAATAAAGCAATAATAATAATGATAACTAGGAAACTTGGCTAAATAATCCTAAGAAGCTTACTCCAGGCTGTACCGATTAAGGTTCCCCAGCAGTGCCCATACCCCAGTGCACCCTGGTCCCCACTGCTCCTCTGCATGAATAATACCCAAGGTTATCTGTGCTACAACAGGCCTTGCTAACAACCATTATTCAATAAGATTTAACCAGCAATTATTAGCTGGGAACATAATCACTGTGGTAAAATACAGCCTACACTCTATTATAAAGCAGACACAAACAAACCCTATCAGAAAGCCAGGCAAAGGGCAAATGCCAGCATGAAAGAGCCCTCTCCCCTCAAAATACTGCTGAAGGTTACCAGAGACCTTATGAAACACCCAGATAGTAGCAAAGGTGGACGGCATCTTCCTCACTAGTACTTTGCTACCCACAAATGGACCTGCAAGGGAGCTTCCAAGAGGATAGGAGGTGGTAGGGAGGCATTTGCTCTCATGTGGATCCTCAGTGCCATTCAGGATGGGCCCAGAATAGCTAAACTTTCAGAAGGGGCTGATGTTTAATGTGTAGCATATGCTGCCATTTCAACGTGAATCCCAAAATAGTTGGTGTTTTGTTTTGTAATCTTAATGCACTGGTTTTTGGAGTCCTGTGAGATATCTTCAGGGAGGAAAAACGTTGTGCCGCTGCACCCTGATGTACCGTTTCGAACACACTATCCACCTGCTTATCAACCACAGTAGATAAACAGCTGCTGTAAATATAAGGAAAGAGCCTTTCTTGACTTTTTGCTCTTATTTCCCTCATGGTCCTTGGGTTCCCTCTAGCTCCAGAGCCTTAGCAGGGTTTTGCCATCACAAGGCCAGGCAAAGCCACCTTTTTGCATCATGTTGGCTCTTTTTGTTATGTGCCTGTAAGCAAAACATAAATTCAAGGGAGGGGAGAGTTCTGTGTAGCATCAGCTCTTATTAGGCTAATTTTATCTGCTCTCAGTGCCTTTCTGAGCTGGAGTCAATGTCCTCTGAGATTATCCAGCTGCCGTGTCTTAGCAGTTTTACCCTGCTTTTACCCCTTCCCGACTCCCTCCCAGCTGCAGGAGGATGACGGCATCACTTCTCCAGACTTCCCAGGCAGCTGGGGCAAAGCCTGATGTTTATTCTGCAGTAGTATCTTACCCTACAGTGGCTGGGACAAGCAGTGAGTGTTGGCTTGGAGAGTTGCACTGCTGCCTCCTGTACACTCAGCTCTTCAGACTCGCACAGATGTCCAGAAACAGAGTTAACATCAGCATTTAGAGCCCAGCCCTGTTGCTATGGAAATTGCTAGACTTTCTACTCACATTTTGATGGGAAGAGGCATTTCAGAAGTCACCACTAGCTTCCAGAGTTAACACATGTGAAGCCAAGTGAGGGCAGAAAGCAGCCAAAATTCATGGAGGTAAGAAAACTTCTCCCACCCCATGCTCCAAGAACGTGGAGCTGGATGCAAGCAGAGGGAAAAGGCCACTGATAACCGGCAGCATCAAGATGATGCACAGTGAGCTCTGGGGATTCATGAAATAGCATCTTGGTTTTGCAGAATTAAAGAGCAATTTGGCTGCATTAAGAGAGCATTATAGCTGTTCCTCTCCCACATACGCATCAGGCTAACGACATCCTGTCAAAAGCAATCTAACCAAAGCCCCCGTTCAGTGCTGATGCTTAGTGCAGTAAATGTACCTGTCACAGCCCTGCAATGGCTGGTGGAGCTCTGTCCTGACTGCTGCTCCTCCAAGCTGCTGGGAGTTGTCCTGTCCATCCCTGGACCATTGCCCCAGTGAGCTGCAATGGAATCAGCTGCCAGGTCATTTTCCTGGCCCCATCCACAACTCCCAGTATCATGCTAACATTGCAAAAAGCAACACAAATGAAAGCGCAAAATGAAAAGCCCTGGAGTCGTGCAAAGGAGGAGGACAAATCCGTATCTACTATGGGGTCAGGCTGCTGGAGGGGGCAAACAGCCTCAGCTTACCTGCACTGGGCAGGGCTGTTCAATTTTGCACTTCAAGGCTAGGTTGAGCCCTTCCCAGGGGCAGGCAGCTCGGAGCAATCCACAGCTGCCAGCCGGCACGAAGCTGCAGGAGCAGCCGGTGACGAGGAAGCCCCGCAGTGCCCCAGCAAGTGGCTACACCGGCACCTGCAGGTTAGCAGCAAAGAAATCCAGGCCACAGCCGAGACAAGCAGACTCCTGCCCAGAGAGCAGCTTTCCTGTTGGCACTGAGGAAGGCAAGCCAACCTGCAGGATCCCTCTCCTTTCGCATCGACAGGCAATTTAGCTGTCTGACCTTATGTCACCCGACCCAAGGCGATGCAGGACAAATTTCCATTCCACTGTGGGGAAGCCTGAGCATTTTCCAGCTCTGAGTGAACCAGGGAAAACAGAGCTGCAGAGCAAGGGATAGACACCAGCCAAAAAGAAAAAAGGAGCTGGAGGGAAAGGTGGACAGGTACAGGAGCATGGTTCACCATACAAACATTAAAACTATATTCATCTAAGGGGGGGCACCTCCCAGGTCATTAAGCAGCCAAAGGAGTCACTAGATGGCCCTGCTAGTCTTGTTCATCTGATCACAGCGATGGATATTAAGAAATGCTAGTTTAGCTACTCTGCAGGCTTTTGTGGACTGTGGGATCTGCTCTGAGTCTCCTTCTGGGAGGAAGGGCTTCCCAAGGAGAGCACAGCAGCCAGGTGGTACCTTGGGCAGGCACATGGAGGGGACACCCCAGGACACGTGGCACCTCTGGGCCTCACCAGAGAGATGAATGGTCCTTCCCACTCTCACCCTGACCTGGGTGTCCCCTTCCCTCCCTTAGACCTGCTCCACTTGCCAGGGACACTACAGGTCTGTGCCTCAGCATAATCATATTGACAGTGATGGGTGTAAGAACCAGGGAATCATATTAATGAGCATCGTGTTGCTGGATAATCATGACATTAGCATTATTGGATTAGGACATTTGCATAAATTGGGCACGAGCTGCTACCTCCATCAAGATATATGTTTACATGAATTTACATCCATTTGCCTCCCAATGAAGCTTGTCCAACTGCATCTTCAGCAGCTTTCTGGGTGACCAGTCACAGCCATTGGCAGCTGAACTCCAGGAACCATCTCCTGCTGTCAGGCACAATACCAGGCCACCCAGACACCAAACACCCAACATTTTTTCCTTCACAGGGTCTTACACAGGTTACATCTCAGCTGGGATAGGCATGCCCCTTGCAGGGGTAAGGCACCCCCAGCCTCAGCACTGGGGTCACTCAGGCTAAAACTTCCCTCTTCCCACTCCCCAGGGATTCTGTTGCCTCCTGAGAGCCCAGCTCCTGGGTCCCAAGGTAACGGGCAGTTAAATCCATCCTACTCACAGCTGTGAAAAGAGCTCAATAAAACACTCCCAGCAGGCTGCAAAGCTCAGGATTTAAGAGGCCAATAAAGGGAACCCAAAATGAACTCTTTTTCTCTTCCTTTTTTTTTTTTTTAAAAATCACATGATCTCCGATTCAATAACTTGATTTTACAGGAAAGGGGAGACAGATTCAATTACTTGATTCCTGATTTCTTAACACAGAAATATGGACTATGCATCCACAGACCACAGAAAGACAAAAATCCCTTCGAAGCCGCATTGCAACAACTTGGAGGCATCATCTGATTTATATGGCTGTAAGAAATAAGCAGTTTCCCCTCCTGGCCTCTTCAGCAAAACCTGCTCCAGCACTAAAGTCGCGCGGTAATATCTGAGCACAGTCCTGCAACCCACCCACAAAATTACAGGGAGAAAGGCAGGCAGTGGAGCAGCTCACTGACTATCTGCCCCTAAACGCCTTTCTAATGTAGAGCTGCATGAGGAATTACCCAGTCCCTTCTCAGACCAGGTAATTATGAGTTGGGATGGATCAGAAGGTGCCTGCTCACTCCCTGGGCATCTCCAGCCCAGAAATTGCTGCTGTGCTCCTTCCAAACACTGACATGAAAACAGGCCAGCCCGGCAGTGTCCAAGCCATTACCATCAAGACTCAGTAACCACAAGCCTCACCAACACCGAAAGCTTTGTGAATTACAGTAACTTATCTCCAAGCACTGGCCTGCATGATGCAAAGAACTAAACCCTGAAGCGCCCTTGGGATTAAACATGCCTGAACTAATCAACAGCAACGAGAGCAGCAAGTGCTGCAGGGAGCTCAGTGGGAAGTTTGCTGGGATGTGGTGAACTGGAGCAGCCCTCTCTCCCGTTACCTGGTGCCATGCAAATAAAAGTACTGCTCCGACAAAAACCATCTGGTATTGTTGGGATCTGTTCACTCAAACCAACCCATATCCTCTTGGTTTCATGCCACTTCCTGCAGCTGAATAAATTGGAAAGAAAAGAAGCAGCATTAAGAAGTTGCTCACTTGAAGGAACCTGGCCTGCAGGGACCCTGCTCTCAGCCTCACCATGCCCAGCAAAGCCTTGTCCCATCTCACAGCTGGATCAGCTGTGTGCTCACATGGCTGCATGGCAGGCATCTCCAAGTGAAGAGGGACCAGCCCTGTCACTGCAGCACAGCAGCTGTGGCACAGCACCACAGAAATGGCATGTCCTGTCACTATCTGGCTCCCATCCACCACCTCTGCCACTGGCCTTGTAACAAATCCAAAGCCTTTACCATTGCTCTGCTTTAATGACTCAAGTTATTAAATGGGGACATTTTAACCTGTAAAAACCATGACAAGACCCTTGGCTGGAAGGCAGCTGAGAAGTTCCCAGTGGATTTGGAAAACTCATACCCTTTATTCTCAACGGAGTGCATTGTCTTTCACCCAAAAGCAGTGGTCAATTCCCATATTTGGAACCTTTTGGGCTCACAACGCACATGAGAATTAGAAACCAATCTGGCAGAGGGATCAGAGGGACTCCATCTCAATGGAAGGATAGCACCAGAATCCCTGGCTAAAAAAAATCCTGCTTGGCAGAACACATTTGCACATGATTGTGTCATTAGGTGCTTATGCCAACTGTTAATGCTTAATGACTTCATGACACAAGCAATGAAGGTGGGTTCCCAGCATGGCAACAGGAGAAGGGAATGTACTGGTGCATTGTTTCCAGGATATGGGCTCAGGCAGGGGCAGAGCACTCACATTATTTATTACCATGTAGATGGGCCCCTGAATGGCGGCTGCTGGAGTGTTTGATCAGCCCAGGGCTGTCAGCGTGGCTCACAGCTGGAGACACCAGATAACAGGAGAAAATTAAACCCCTTTTCCTCCCTCTCCTGGCCTCTCTAGCAGGCCTGTCTCAGAAAAGAGAAAGGAGGAAGGAAAAACAAAAAGCCCAATAAATTAGGTCCACTGCTGTACAACCCCCAGCCCTGCACCTTCACTGGGGATGTTGGACTTCCAGCAAGGATTGTCAGGCAGGGCCTGGAGGATGTGGAGATGAAAGTTCAGGGATGCAGTCTCTGGCATAGGAAGGGAAAGAGCCCATGGAGAGAGGCAGTGGTGATTTCCAGCTAGGGAGGAGCAAGCACAGCCTGGCTCAGCTCCAACCTTTGCCCTGATATGCCCAGCCAAGCCCCAGGCAGAGCTGAAGCAAGGCAGAGCCAGTGCCCACAGCAGAGAGCTGTGCTTTCCTGGCTGCAGCCCAAAGGAGCAGAACCAGTCCTGTGCACAGTTCTGGCTGTCCTTGCATGGTGGTTTGCAGACCTTGACGAAGAAGGGGCTCAGCTCCCATGGGCATCCCTGCCCCCACCCTGCAGCATGTCTGTGCTTCCATGAGCTGCTCCGCCATTGAACAAAACCCCTTTTCTCTGCCTTTCCCACACACTGGTGTCTCGCCCACCTCTTAGAAACATCTGTGGGACTGAGCCCATGCTGCGAAAATATGATTCCTGTATACTCCCCTCTCCACAGAGGCAACGAAATGGGCTGCATCTGCTTTTTTCCCTTCTTTTCCAGTCCTTTCACCCTCCTTTCCCTATCTTTGAGGAACAGATGCACCCATTCATAGCCATGAAAAAGAAAGTGTGTATTTGCCTTTCCAACTGCACTGCAGCTGGTAAAGCACAGGAGGGAAAATTATGTTTTGTATGAATACACAAATTATCTGCACTGATCTTATTACACTTGAATAGCAAACCGACAGGAAAAAGAAAACATGAAAGAGAAAGGCATTGTTTGGGCTGTGACGATGTAGCTTCATTATTGTTTATCCCCTCCAACCACTCCATCATCCTAATCCCACTGTCTCCCACAGTGACAGGTCAGTAACGGTGATCTCCTAAATAGCATGATACTGAGGCTCCCAGAATGAACACAGCAGGATGCAAACCTGGCGAGCAATGCCTGGGAGATGGCAGCACCCTGCAATTCCCAAGGCAGGTCCAGACCAAGCATCCAATTACTCACAAACATTATCATATTGGTGTCAAAGGATTCATGTTACAGTGGTACCAATTAGCAGAGTGCTGGAATACGCTGGGGCTATACAGAAACAAAAGCTCAGTAACCCCCTAACCAAAATCCTTGCAGATATTCAGCACATGAATAAATCCCCACAGCTCACAGCAGAGCTGTACAAGAGGATGCATACAGGGCATAGGGCTCCCTCATGCTTTGATTTTGATTTTACATAGAGCCAACATATGTGGCTCTGTGCAGGCTCAACACCTTGCACCAGGGGTCCTAGCTCACCGGGCAGCACTAGAAGCAGAGCAGAGAAGGAGGAGCAGCTCACTACAGCCTCACATGAGGCATCCTTCATGTTCAACCCTTGGAAAGGGGCTGGGTTTGTATCCTGGCCACTTGTGAGTCTTCCGCAGGGAACAGAACTTGTTCTCCCTCCCCAGCCTTCCTCCAACACAGTAGGGAGAAAAAGCCCTTCTTTTAAAATTTCCACATGGCAAGTGACCTCTGTGTTCCAAGAGGACAGGAACCAAACAAAAAATCATGATTAAACACATGAACTCCACCACACAGTAGCTTTGCAATCCCTTAGCCTTTCGACGCAAAGATATCCATGACTACTGAGGGCTCAGGTAGGACAGTGTGGGCACCTCCTCCCCAGCGCAGTGGCATCTGATCAGCTTAGGTGACAACAGCTAATTCCTCACACTACACACAACACAGCAAGTACAGAAAGAACAATCACAAGGTGGAAATTCAAACAGAACACGAATCACCTGCTATCAAAACAGGGGAAAATTGGCAAGTTTCCTACTTAGCACTTACTACATCAAGGCTGTTCAATGATGCTAATTAAACAGGTACCTCCCAGACATAGCCAGAAAGATTTACATCCCTAATTTGCATTTCTCAGTTTATCTTTCTGTCCTCCAAGGCACCATTTTAATGGTCATGGTGTGATTGCTTGGAGTTTAATTTTGCATGAGTGTCATTTGAAGATGAAGGTCTGTCCCATCAGTGTCTTGACAATTGCTCACCCAGGGTCCAGATCTTGCTCCCTGCTCTCCTGCAGCAGGGCTTAGCTGTTCTCTGAGATTTTCTTCATCTCTTGATCTTGCCTTCACTAGTAGACATATAAATAATGCTGGGCACAGCCACTCTCAGTGATCCAGCTGCTGTCCTTGCTCAGGGGCTGGGTACGTATCAATCTGGGGACTCTTTTGGGGGTGAATGAACCTCAGAAATACCCAGCACAGAGCCAGGACCAGCAGCTGATGTGGGGGACATGGTGCAGGGCTGTTATTACAAAGCAGAGCAGCACCGGAAAGCAAGGACCAATCTCAGAGCTGTGATCTCTCCACGGAGCTCCAAAATCCAGCCCCAAAATCCAAGCCCAGAATGTGGCTGCCCCTGCATAAGTGGCTCCTCCAGTGGGATGGGATAGAGCAGCAGGAGGGGAGGTATATAATTGCAAATAACTAAAAGTGGCCACATCACTGTGATAATTATTGTGAAAGCAGAAGTCATTCACACTCAGGAGGGGGGAGGTGTCTCTGCCAACACCCCTTGCCCAGATGGCCCTGATAAGGCCCTGATTAGCTGCAAGTCTCCAGCCCCAGATAATAACTGCTTACAGTGATTAGGCTGGTAACAGACTTGATGAGAAAAGGGAGGTGGTTACACCTGTTTGTCACATTTGGTCAACTACAGAGTACCTGGGGAGCATCTAGGAGGAAACAGCTTATAGCTGGGCGCCAAGAGAGGGCTCAGAGCACAACAGTTGCTGTTAAACTGATGCAGTCCACACCAAAATACTTTAAAACCACAATCCATCCTTCCTGGCAAAATATAAATACATCACATAGAGACACTCATTCCAGAGAGGGAAAACAAGAGCAACAATCCCTCCAAGATTTTACAAACAGCTTCTAGTACCAGACAGAAATCAGTGGAAAGAAAAGGAAACACAACGGATGCCTTCAAACAAACCCACAGAACCTCTGCAAAGGATGGAGTTGAGTGTGTATAGCACTCCTTGAGGGGATCTGAAATGAGCAGCTCCCAGGCACTGATCAGAGCAGCACCGTTGGGTGCTCATGGACATCTTAGAGGCTGCTTAGCAGCAGGACGCAGGCTACAGCAGTGCATTACACCAGCCATGGGGCTGGCTCCTTTCATGTTTTGCTGTGAAGGTAACAAGAGGCAATATTTGTGCAGGGAGAAATGGCAGGGCAGGGGTGTACAAGGACGGCAGGCAGCATGCATTGTGTTCCTGTCTGCACTGCTATGGAGCTAGACAGAAAAATCCTCATCTTGTGCTTCTCCAGCATCGCAGGCATTTCTAGCACTACCTGAATACACTGCTAATAAGAGGCAATGGTCAGGAGGGAATCTGAATGAGCAGCTCAAGATAAAATTTTTCCAAGTTGCTTACCTGTCACCTGCCATCCTGTGCCTGCTGAAAGTATCATTATTCGATTGCAGCATCAGCCCTTCAAGAACACTTCCTTGAACTCTTTGTCAATCACACCTACCTGTGGAAACAAGGCGTTATGATCGGAAAAACAGTCTCCATCACGTAGAAGAGCAAAGCCATGGGAGTGGTGGCAGGAAGAAGTGGGAGAGGTGGGCTGGTGAGACATTGCTGCCACCAGCCCTCTCCCCTGGAAGGGAATGTATGGGAAGGGTAGGGAGGAGAGAAGAGCAACTGCTGCTAAGGTTTATTTTACAGGTGAAATTCAGCCATCTGCAGAGGTTATCTGCCATTTTGGGTCACTGTCCAAACACTCCAGATGATAGTCCAGGGCCTTTGCTGACTGATTCAGTAATGGCCAGAAACACATTGTCTAAACACCAGCTGGTAGCCCATTTGCTTCAGCTATGTTGAACTACTATGCACAGCTCCTGCAGAGAAAGCAACCCCTTTCCCCTCAAACTATAGCTGCAAAAAGCAAACATGGCAACTTGGCAATTCATGGCCAGTGTTTTTTGACTCGGAGAGATCCCACAGTTGACTTTCCATGTACTGGCTGTTGTCACAGCAAGTGGAAGAGGAAAGGAACAACGTAAGAGATGGTTAGTCCTTGAAACACTTCCTCCTTGGACTAATGGCAGCTCCCCAGCAAAACAATCCCAACAGCAATTATCGAGGCTCTTTAAAATGGGAAAAGCAAAAACAGATTAAAAAGCCATTTGAAACTTTGAAGCTGAATGCCAAGTGGAAGAAAACGCTGAGCAGCCAGGGCTGCACACTCTCGGTGAACAATGCTAAGACGCTTTGCTGTAGACAATGCTAAATGGACCCCAACTGTCAAACCTGAGCAAGGCTGTGGGGACAGCACCTGACAGAGTGGCAATCAGTGCTGCTTTATCCTAAGTGGTTTCAGTGTGGAAAAACTTCCACAGAGGGGCTGAGGAGCACTTCTGTGCTCCCCTGCCATTGCCACCACAAGGTACTAAAGAGAGGCAAGACAAAAGATGACTTTCAAGTGCAGAATGCAATTATGCTCCAGCCACATGAATCACCATTCCACTGGTTGGATCATTTTCTTTCCTTGCTGGAGCCAGCCCAAGGATTTGGAGAGTATCTGCAACCTGGGAACGGAAAAAACTTTTTTACTGTTTCAAGAATGGCAAGCAGTTGTTACTGAGCTAAAGCTTTATTGTTTCCAGTAGTAATACACTACATAAAAATTGTAAGGGATAGAGACAAGAACAACAAAGTAATAAAAGAAACAGGAATGACAAGAGCAGACTAAGCACTACTCACCTTTTTTGTCCACCTTGAGCCAACTCAAAAGGCTGACAAATGGTAGGGGTTTAGGATAATATTCCAATGAAAACTACAAAACACAACCAAAAGAGATGCGACAAAGGGAAAAGTGGTCTTTAACAGAAAATATGAGCTACTGCTGTCCCTTCATCACATTCACATGTGGCTAGATCACATTCTCCTGAGCTATATCCTTCCCTCAACCCACAAGAAGTTTTTCCACAGATGACTGAACAGTTCTGGTTTGAACTCGTGGGACTACTGCATTGAGGTATAATATAGAGGTAAGAAGTTTCTAGTCTCACTGGTACAAGAGCAGTCCCAGATTTATCCCTGACACTGTTTATGGAAAACCTAGTCTCAGTTAAAACCCAAACCCATACCTCAAAGCAGTACAGTAAGCCAGCAAGGATTCCCAGGTTCCTGTGCAGAGCTGGCAACCCACAGTGTAGTAAAGTCTGTGGGAAGTGAGAGTGGAAATGAAAACACAGCAGACCTGCCTGCACTATCCAGGAATGAAGGATAAGAAGAGTTTGCAATTACATGCTCCGGTTTAAAAACTCTTTCCAACTCCAGTGTAGTTTTCTATGAGAAAGTAACAGGTTTAAAGAAAACTGAATCGATTTTTAAGTGTCTTTTTCCTTCTCCTTCTTCTATAGAATTAAGTTGGGTTGTCAGGCCAGACTGTCTGAGGCACTGCAGTAATGACAGTGTGAGCAAGACAGCCTCAGCAGGACTGTCAAAAGCTTCAAGGCAAAACAGGACTTATTTTGGTGGCAAAACACTTCTGAAATTGAAGACCCTACAGCTCACCGAAGAAACAGCACAGCTTCAGCTCAGAAATCACACCAGCATTTCGGCAAAAGCTGACTTTTGGATTTACTTTTTCTGAAATAATAATCATTTTGGCATTACCCCTTTCAGAGATGCCGCTGGTTGAGTCTCAATGGCCAGGTTTAAACACAGACCACAACATAAAGCATCCCTCAGTGGAGCACAACCTCATCCCTTGCTCTCTTCAACACCAATGTGGTTTCTCTTTATGTCACCTCAAAGAGCCCACATCATCCAAAGTTTTGGTTTCATTTTTCAAAGGGTAGAAAAAGGGTAGAAACAGATCACAGAGGAAGAGCTGGAAGGAATTTCCCAGCAATCAGCCATAGCACGGTTAACGGGAAAAGCAGTAAGGGAATGCTCCTCTGTTGGACCATGGTCATTTAGAAGGGAAGTCAAGGATTGATTTCCAATCTCCTGTTAGTGTGTTCCAACACCCAATTTCATTTATCTTCATACTGCAGCCATTTGTAAGAGCAGATACCACAAAGCACCCTGCTAGCAGCAAAGGAGAACAAAACAAAGGAGTAATAACCAAGGAAAAAGGCTGACATTAACAGGCACAAACTGCGTTTAAATCCATGATTTCAGAAGGAACTTTCTGAAATCCTTTGTTTATTCTGCTAAAGACAGGTCAGATCAAAAGCATTTAATAAAATCCACCAACTCCCACTTGCTTAATGTAGGTTTTGTTCAGGCCTTCAAAGATCTAATTGCTCAAGAGATGTCAGGTAATTTAATTTTTCTCATCTGTCAGGCCTTAGAGGGATATTGTCCATCCCGGAGAATAAGCAGGACCAGGGCACACAGCTTTCTACAGCCTGACTCATGATGATACCATCACAGTCAGCCAGATGCTCAAGACCTGCAAGAAAAAGGCAAAACAAAGGCTTCTGCTAATGCAAGAGATAAAAAGGTATGCATGTGGAAGGAGAATCTGTACTGCTTAACAAGATAAAGTAATTTGAAAGCTTTTATCCTATTTGGACACACAAAGGCAGCCAGTGGGCCATGCGGCGGTGGGCATTCTCACACCAGGAGTTGCAGCACACACACAATGCCCATGATCCCAATGGCCAAGCACCACCACAGGATACACAAGCCAAAATACAGCCAGGAGGACCAAAAAATTCACAGTAAACTTCTTTGAGCATTTCTTTACTAGCTGAAGTGCCCCCCTGAGCTGACAGCCTTATCACAGAGACATCAGTGGAAGTGAACAGGAGCACAACTCTGCCAGCTGATTCAGGATGCCCCCACCAAACTCCTACCAAACCAGAACAACAATGACAAGAAACACAAGGGTTAACACCCTGGTCCCATGGAGTCAAGTGCAAATCAAAGCCGTAGTCTCACCCTTTCGGCTCACAGAGGGAAATTCATCCCTGGGTTGAGAAGCAGTCAAAGGGCTGCAGTTTCCTCATACCTCCTTTCAGGGATGTAGGGGTGAATTTCCCTTTCTTCTGAAGATTGCAAAGCCCGACTGCAAACCAGGAAATGAATCTGGAGTTGGGCTCGAAAAGCCAGGAACAGCAGAGGCAGCACATGTTTCTTCAGCTTCTGTGAACACACTTTGTGCATCCCTTCCAAGAAACATGGGTCTGGACCCCATGGCAGCACTGCACAACACAGTGCCCTTTTCTGAGCAGCACCCCAAAGTGCAAGTCAGTCAGCAGAAGGGGAAATTGGACCAAACCATAAACCAAGTCAGTGAGGCAGTGAGGACAGGCAAGTGCTTCTCTAGGTGCCATCGTGTTGCTAATGCCTGTGCAAGAGCATCATGAAGTCACCAGCAGCAGCAGTTGTTGTCTGGAGTGAGGTCTACAGGAATGGGCAAGGGGCAAGCGTTGGATCCAGGCAAAGCAGCTCCATCTTCACCTCCATCAGCGTTGTGTTCTGGTGCGGATGCACCGTTTGCCTTCAAAATACATAAAGACAGAAGTTTTGTTTGGAAAGCAGAGAAGGGGAGAGGACCTGATGAAGTTATTATTTTACATTTCTTTTACATGCTCAGTGCCATTTTAAGAGCTTCCTAAAAATAATAATGAAGAGAATGTCTATGCATCATTACTCCACACTCTGGCAGCAGTCAGGGCCCATTAAACTTTATTAAAGAAAGAAATAGGGAAAGGAACGGGGAAAGAAGGAGAAAGAAGGAATTATGCTGTTAGAATTGGTCCTCTGGTGCATGCCTCCCTCAAAGGGCCAAGTCAGACAGGAAGCCAAGCCTCAGCTCTCAGAGGTTTCTAAACCAAGTGAACAACATCTATGTGCCACAGAGCAGGTCCTCCACAGGATCTTCCTGCCCTCCATGTGCCTGGCCATAGACAGGAGCCATGGCAGAATGCAGTCCCTGCCATGGCTGGGGATGGGTGCAGGATAGCAATGCTCTGCTGCAGAAGGTACTCTGGCTCATGTCAACTCAACAAACCTGAGCTAATCACCGCAGCAGACCCTGGTGAAACTCAGGTTCTGCTGGGACATGCTGCTTCCAGTGCACGGAGTGAAATGTGAGGCTGGGAATGTGGAGTGCTCTAAGACAGCAGTGGGTCAGTGCTAACTTCTCTCCACCTTCTTTGAACTGAAGGAGACACAAATTATGTTCACTCCCAGAAAAAAGATGGGATTTTTTTAGTCACTGTATTCATGTGAAATGTTTAAGGCACAGGGAGTCCTGCAGATTCCTCCCACTGGCTACTGGCTGATGTCCCAGTTGAAAGATAACCTCCTGAACCATAAAATCTCTCAAAGTGTTTACAAAGACTCCGAAATCCAGATTCTTAACTTCCATATGATTCTATAATACTGACCTCCCATGCTCTTTCCTTTATGCATTGTTTTGACAGATGACATCAACTATTGCCCTCAGTGCTTTGTGCAAAATGCTGAATAAAAAGCTGGAAAGCATGAGGAGTAGAAGTATTGTAAAAAACAGAGAATAAGTCTAAGGACATGGGGGCAGGAGGCCAGACAGGCTGGTTGATCAAAGACCAAAGCACAAACCTCTGCAATGTGAAAGAAGGCACAAAAATAGAATTTCCATCTTCAGCAGCAGAGTTGTTTCCAGATATATTGAGTGAAAGTGGCAAGAGAATGAGTCTTTGTCATTCCTCTATTTTCAAGGGAAAAGTCTTGAATTTAAAACTCCATGAAGAATTACAGAAATAGTGAAAGTTATTTATTTTTAGGTACTTGAGCCTTTATTCAGTTTAAATTCAAAGCTGACTTAAAAAAACTGAAAATGTTTTGGTTCGACCACTTTTTGAAGATGAAAATATTTTAATACCTTAAAAGATGTAATGGGCATATGCTTCTTTTGAGGTTAATATTTACAAATGCATTTCGTCTAGAACGCAAACCTTAAATCATTTCCTAATGCTGTCACTGCCTGAAATCACGCTTTACTTATAAATACAGGAGGACCATTCGGTGCTCTGCAGTACCAATACCAGGAAGCAGAGACAGCTCAAAGCTTCCAAGGCATGAAGGCACAGTTCAATTTTTTAACTTTTGTGGAAGGACAAGTCATCCCCCTTGGCAGGAGGAAAACTCAATCCTGTGGCAGTGGCAGCAAGCTTCGAGCAAAGGGAGAGGACAAACAGCAGTGCCCAAAGATTGATAAGGCAGCCAGTGCAGGAAGCAAAGGCTTGGAGGGAGAGAGTGTCTGGGGGTGAAGGTCTCCCCTTCACATGTGACACCCCTTCCTTCATAACCTGTTCCCTCAGTGCAGGCAGAGGCTGAAGGCAGAGGGAAGAAGAGGAGTTGTGAGCACAGCTCCCTTGTGTGGTTACCCACCTATTCCACTGTGGTGCAAAGCCAGCCCTACACTGTTTGGCTGTATCTCACATGGAGGAGGGATCAAGCAGTCTGAAGACATTTAAGCAACTTTCTCACCAAGTGCAGGAAAACAAAAGCCAGCTCCCCAGAGACTGCCTTGAAGAAAGTCATTAAAGAAATTACTATCCCATTTGGAGCCTAATTACTATTAGGACAATATTTTTTCCTACACAGAATGGAGTAGTTAGACCCACTGAAGCAAAATGTTACCTCCTCATCATTCCTGAGGGAGCTAATAGACATTTGTGAAACAGAATGGAAGGAGAAAAAGAAGTTCATGCTTTAACTTCAAAGATGTCCTGAGAATATCCTGCCACAAAAATAATGCAGAATGGCTCTGCCTGTCATGTATTAACAGCTTGCATATTTATGAGCAAAAGTTGATGCATACTCCAGACGGGTAGGCACTGAGCCACAGAGCTCACCTCATTTCTAAACCTAGTCAATTTGTGAAAGATGGGGCATAAATCTCCTCAAATTAAGAGAGCTTGAAGCAGTATTTCCCGCCCATCTCTCCCAGCTTCAGGCCCTTTTCTCATCTCTGCTCAGCCTCTCCCAGCCTGACAGCTACAAAGCAAGCAGCCAAAGGGAGGAATCCAGGAGCTGCAGCTTTAGCACCCTGGGAGAAGAGGCCAGGCTGGACATGATGACCACTTCTGGAGGTCCTTTCAGCTGGTCTCATGCTGTGATTGCAAGCCAAGATGTTTCTTATACCCCATCAGGTACTGCCATCATCCTCTCAACTCCCAGACCCAACACCACCACTGTTTAATATGGCTCTGTTTAACTGCCAGCTGCTGTACCACTCTTAAAGTATTAATGATTTAGACAACACATTGGCAAACAAGCAGAGATGTGGAGACTGTGATTTGTGCTCAGAGTATGCTTCTCATTAATTAGCATATCTTGTGGCTGTTCTCAAACCTCCTCTTTGAAGCACAAATCACAGCCTTCTCTAGCCCCACAGCCCATGCCAAGCTCACTCACCATTCCCTACCAGCAAGCTGTTCAGGTGACCCACAGAATACCAAATAGGATTGGACTGACCTGCTCCTGAAGCAAGAGAGGACACCGAGGACTCCATTAACTGGACCCACTGAAGTACAACTTGCTACTGATCTGAGAAGAGGTGCCTTTTTCTGTTCAGTTTATGCCCTGCAGCAGCCAGGTCCAAGTTCAAAGAGGTTACTGCCAGTAAAAGCTCTCCATGGGCAAATGAAAACCACTATAAGATATTGACAATTTCTTCAATTGTTTAACATTCCGTTTCTTTATTAAAAATATCATAATTAGCAATAGTGAGGATTTTGCTCTTTGTTTAACTGAGGCATCTCTTTACACATCAGCAGTACAGCCAGAACAAGGTGAGTCACCTCCATAGCTGAGGGTAAGGGGGAAAAGGAAGATTGCACTTCTTTCTTGTGTGCAAATTTAATTCTCTTTACAATAAGACATTCTCCAGGAAAACTAGCACATGACCTTCCTTTTAACAGCTACCATGTCAGAGCAGGCACTTCCAAGGACTGGAACTTCAGCAGAAGAAACACCAGACCCTCAGAAAACAATGCTTTTGAAAGGGTTTGAAGGCAGGTAGTAGGAAAAAGGAAAACAATTGGCAGCCTGCCAGCTCACCACTGTCTTCTGAAACTTTGGCCCATGGGCTGAGGTTGCCTAAATCCCAATGCAGCTCTGACGATGAGTCATTTTATGACAAACCCCAGGCTTCACTATCTACCTCACCAAACTCCAGCCAGAGTAACATACTGGAAATCTACAAACTCTTCTTAATAGCTCCTTGTTTCCCCTTGGCCACACGACCATGCTGTCATCTTGGCCTTCAGGCTTAAGGAGCTAAGGACTACGACAGCAGCTGTATCTGCAGTACCACTCTCTAATTCCCTGTTCTGGCTGTGGGCTAGGATTTAAGGATGCTAAAGCGTTCTGCAAAGTCACACTTGAGAGCAGAATTAGAGCATAGGTGAGAATAAGAAGTGACAAGAAAGTCACCAGTAGAACACCACCAGAGGTGCTAATATGAAGCAAAAATTGCTCCCAACACAGTGTTATAAACTTACAGAGCTTTTCAGAAAAGCGATAACAATAGCCTCCTTTTAACATCCCTATTCTGCAGGTAAGGATCAGCACTTTAAGAAAGGATCTTTGCCCCTTGCTCTGCTTTTGGGTCAGAGCAGAGCACAGGGACTGTCCCACAGGCAGGGAGACGGGCAGTAAAGATGCCAGTCGTGACATACAGCACACGCCACCTCTCCGTCTCTTTAAAGAGATGAACAGCAAAAGGAGCCTCTGCTTTTCGGCAACCAGTGGCATCCAAAGGTTGCATCATGAAAAGCCTCTCATAGACAGACAAAGCTCTAATCTAAAGATGGTGAGAGGAACTGCTACCAGTCCTGAGGCTCCCAGCATTTGCACATCTCAGACCTCCAGCATCCCAAAGCACATGAACCCCTCTGCAAAGCAGGACACTTCCTAGGGTACTACAGCACTGGTTTTGCTCTTCTCTTTATTTGCTGCTCTTGCCAGGCCCCTGGCATGGGGGCATTCAGTGCTGCAGCCTCCTGGATGTTTGATCCGCTCAAAACACCTGATACAGAGTTCCACAGAACATGAGGCCACACAACTTGTATCACTGCATAATGCTCATTACTAGATTCAATATGTAATGGATCATGATTGTCAACAGTTGGCTGCATAGATCACATTGTGGCAGCAGAGTAAGTGCTCTCAGAGTAAATGAACGCTCACCATGCTTGCCCCTACTGCTTCCTCACTGCACAGAGGCAACACCACATCCCAAACACATCAGAACAAAAACAAACTCACTTTCCGTCTTTCCTCCCCATCTTGAAGTGCTGAAGATGACCCACACTGTGGGACAGAGCATGCAGCCATGGCAAAAAACACAGGCACAGGTTCCAGCTTCAACTCCTTGCAGAGACCTTTGGTAGAGTCTCTATGGCTGCCACTACCAGCACCCATGTTGCTGTACACAGGACAGGCTCAAAGACAAGCCAGCCATCCTGTAGCCCATCCTGTTACCTCCTGTGGTCACAGACCCACAGTTGTAGTGCCACCTAACTCTCTGCAAGCCCAAGGCAGCTCCCTGGCCCAGAAGGATGCTCATCTGGCAGCTGGTTCCTGATGTGACACAACACAGAGAATGCTGCCCACTGCCACCCTCCATCGGCTCCCAAGCCTGTACCTGCCGGCTGCAACCACCACCAGCTCCATTCCTTCCCCTGCACATGTCAGCAGAAGTACTCACTGCAGCCTTCCTGCCTCCCCTTCCCCTGGCTCTGGGGCCATGGAGCCCTCCTACTAAGGCTACCCTACAGACTCCCTGCTGCAAGCACCATCTTTGAACAAAGTAGCCTCTTCTGCAGGAAGACTGGAAATAAATTACTCCAGACATAATGAAGACCTTTACAGATACTCTCTAGTCAGCCAACCTCGCTTAACCTATTTCTTAGCAAGATCCCCTCTTGCATCTCACGGACTGGCTCATGAGATTGCTACAGTTTTTGTTTTTTTAAATCTATGTCCATGCTGCCTGTCATTTTTAGCTCTCCCCTGCCTAGCAAAAGAGAGATCCTGCTGGAAAGCACTGACCCCTTCTGTCAGATTTTGCATACAAGGTTTTTAGCAGCAAAAAGGCATTTTTTTGCCTCTAGAGATATTGTTTGCACTGTCATGGCCAGGCAGCAATTAGTTCCAACAGCTGGCTGGAAAGCTCTGAAGTGCTAAGCATTGTACACACACATGGTTCAGAGGTGTGCATCCATCCAGACATCAGCATGGCCATGAAGCACCAGCAGAAAAAGCACACAAGGGGTCATAGAATCTTACAATGGTTTGGGTTGGAAGGGACCTTAAAGATCATACAATTACAACCCCCTGCCATAGGCAGGGACACCTTCCACTAGACCACACTGCTTCAAACCCCGTCTAGCCTGGCCTTGAACACTGCCAGGGATGGGGCAGCCACAACTTCACTGCCACACCTGCTATCCACCACCACTCACTTCAGTCCTTCAGGACAACCTGCAGCTCTGCTCAGCAGCCACCAGAGCCAACACACAACAGCAATCGGACGTCACTAATGCCACAGCCAACAGGGAATTAAAATAAACCACTCCGTCCAGGACAGCACTACAATCCAGTGAGATGACAGACAGAGCAGAGGTATCACTCATCTGATTTGCTTTGCAAAACCAAGAATTAAAGAAAACTGCAAATGCCTGAAACTTTGGGGAGGGAGGGAAAAGCAGAGAAACAATTTTATGTTGGCTATTTCTAGCGGGAAGCGTGGGGAGGGGGGACGATGACTCCATGTTACACTTGAGGATAAACCTGCTCTCTCTAATCCAATTTACGCCTCAACATGCACAGCACAAAACAGGCTCAGGAACAAAAGGAGTGGCAGCTCACAGGGCAGCAGGAACGCTCTGGAGAGAGCAGCACTAAATGATAATTTAAGGGGTTATTGACTAGATTAGTGGGAGCTGCAGAGAGAACACATTTGCATCTCTTTCAGGTGGTCCAGATCAGATGTGATAGCAGCTTCTGCTCTCACAGTCACTTAATTGTTCCAAGGTTGTTGAGGGGGGAAAGGTGTCTTTTTCTTGCACTGCAGAGTTCTGGGAAGAGCCATTCTTGGCTTTAAGAGCCATCTACCATTAGGAAAATGTTTATCCAGTCTCATAAAGCTGTTGGATTTCTGTTTTCCTTCAGTAAATGCTCAATCAGTTCTGCTGCCTCTCTGCAGGGCAGACAGAAGCTCAGGGCCTTGGCTGGGACAAAGACTCAGTCTACCACTGCTCTTGGAGGTGGGTGTAGGCAGCTCCCACCTCAAACAATTACTCATGTTGCAGAATAATTCTGCACTCAGGGGAGAGGGAAGGAGTGAGCTGTAATGTTGTGACAGCATCTGCCATGAGAAAAACAGCAGGGAAAGGTGATCCTGGGCTGCAGCTTTGCCAGGTGTGCAGCTGAGAAAGCTGTGCCTCAAAGCAAGTAAGCCCCCAAAGCATGGATATGCCCAGAGAGGAGGTTCAGCTTACCAGGGACTCTGCTGCCGGCATCGCTGTCTCGCCCATCGGCTGGCTGGTCACTGTGGCAGCTCTCCGTGGCACTGGGGTCGGCCCCTTGCTCGCTGCCTAGGCTGCTGCGGCTCCCTGACAGACTTGGGGAGTGGGTGCTCCCCAGCACCCTGCTCCTGCCCCGGCTGGGCTCCCTGATGGGTGCTGTGGGGACACAACAGAGAGATTCCGCTGGGGAACAGAGAAGTGGGTGCTCCCAAGAGCCTCCCCATTCCCAGCCAGGCACCCTCAGGAAGAGGATCAAGACCCACTTCGTGTGCTCTACTCCTAAAACTGCAGTGGTGATCCCAGTGCTATAAAGTCAGGAGTGAAGAGCTGGCTGGATATGTGCTGCCAGGTAACCTGAAGTAGCTCCCAACTGCAAGGGCAGACCATGAAAGGCTGCAGGCAGTGGAGCAACCCACTAGCTGTTTGACCTATTGATACTACTCCAGTGAGAAAGTATCAGATCCTCACCTGGCAAAGCTACAGCCAGTGGGCTGCACCAGCATACGGCAGGCAAGTGGCTGAGCTAAAACCCACAGTGCCAAGAGCCAAATATTTAAGCACTTTACACTTCCCACCCTACAGCCACATGGAAGAACAACTCCTCACCTAGTCCTGCTTGCTGCTTTCTGCCCTGTGAGCCTTTTGACCCTGCAGGTGAGGGCTTGTCATCCAGGCTGGAGGAACTGAACTCGGAGTCACTCTCACTGTCACTAGAAACCACTGCAGAGAAGATCAGGGGGAGGAGAGGGGAGAGAGAGAGTTATTCACTATGTTCATAACACATAGCAAAGATGGTGCCAGATGGATCCAAATAAAACATGAACCTATGCTGACTCGCTCGTCACGTTCTCTCTCTCCAAAAAAAGCCCTACCTGCAGTTCCCCCACAGCTGTTCACTATTCCTCTCAAACACGATGTGCTTTTACTTTTTACAGCTGATTTATTACTCTACTGCACACACTCCAGCGGTGCAGTACCTGAAGCAGACGCACACACCACCAGTACTGCTTTGCTAAACCTGACTGGGGCCATGGGGATCACACTGCTTCCGTGCTGTGCTTCACTGCCCAAAGCTCCCTTCTGCAAAGCCAAGAGCCCTGCAGTGTGGCTGGTCTGGGAACTGGGCTCTGCTCCCACTGATCCCAATGCCGGCATGCCAGCAAGCACTTCTGCTCCTGATGTTTGCCATCTGCTACAACATGCTAGGGGCTGGCTACAAGGCTGGTTTTTGCTCAGCTGCAGGTGGAGGGGTCCTGGCTGCACTGTGAGAGCATCCATGATTGAGTTATGTGGGGAGAGGGGCTGTCTTCCTTCAAGGTGCATTTCAAGTGGGGCAGGCATCTGTGGAAGCTCCAGGATCTATGAGGAAAACACCAGATAAAACTGAGCACATCAAATAAAAAACCCTGCAGTGATTATACGAAGAACCGGTGTTATTAGCTCATCATCCATTCAGCACTCATCCCTGTCAGCACATTACCCAGAACTGTATTACTCTTATACTCTAAAGGCTTGAAAGGCAAGAGGCCCTCCCCTTCCTTAAGCAGATTGTTCCCCCATTTTAAGGCCACATCTTTATTTCTCCTGGCCATAATCCTGATGCTTTCCACACTCCACAGTTTCCACAGGAGCTGAGCGAGCCTCATTTTGCCAAACAAAACTTCCCAAATCAGCAAGTTATTTTCACTTTCCATGAACTTATGCAAGCACCTCTCCAGCATATACCTGTGCAACAGATAACTGCCAGCTGCTCTGGGTAAAATGAGAAAGGAATTTTTCCAGCTCCTGGGTTTTTATAATGGCTTGATCTCAGAACAGAAATGATGGGGCTGAGGAGGAAGGTAATGGGAAAACAACTGTCCTTTGTTTGAGGGATTGCACCTACAGCATTTCTCTGTCTGACCAAGGCAGACATCACCTCTCCTGGCAGCTCAGAAGCCATTTCAAACAGTGGGTCACAATTCCTGACAGAAAGTACAATATTGGTTCATGTGGGATACAGAGTAGGCAACACTGCAACCTACAGCCTCTACAGTAGAAAAAGGAAACCCTGACTATTTCTTAATATTCATCAGTATGTATATATTTGCTCACATTCACATGAGAAATGAGTTCTCTGTTTTGGTACTGAACAAACCACTTTGCCCCCACGCCATGTAACCGACTTGCCGGGTGCAGGAGAGATGCAGGTGCAGTGGTACAGCGTAACAAGCATAGGGCAGCAAAGAGAGCTGTCAGTTCATCTCTGTACCAGCCCTAAAATTCACTACATGCAGTTCACAGCACTACAAACCCTTTAATTCTGCCCAAGGCAAGAGGATGGGTATCCCTCCCCTTGCACAGGCAAACACAAGCTGTCAAACACTTCTGGCAAAGACTTCTGCAGATGCTCCTGCATTCACGCAGCGATCTGTACTACACAAAAATATTTTATTAAAAAAAAATAAATATTAATAGCTAAAATAGCACTTTGCTGGAGTTAACATCTCTGAGATTATTAAAGCTGGCTCCCAGAGTTATTGCAAAGCTTTACTGAAGTTGCTGTGGCAGGCAGCTCCCCACGCACACCGTACTGCTGGGAATTTGCCTTGCTGCCTGCACAGTCTTCCCAGGGAATCAGCTCCTCCTGCATCCACAGCCTTCCCCTCATGGCACCATCAGGAATGGGACCTTTTACCTGCAGGGAAAGGGGCTGTGGAGCTGAGCCAGGCACAGAGCAAAGTCCTGGTACAAGCTAGGGGTGTCTTCACTTCTTGCTAAGCATCCTCAAAGCAAAGATAGGGCTTTGGGCTTTGCCGTCTTAAAGACAGGTTCACACTTCCCTAAAGCTCCCTGGGAGAGGTGGGGAATTATATATAAATACTATAAATAAAAAAGATATATAATACAAACCGAACATACCAGTATGTATATTTTTGCTATAAAATCCAAATCTCAGGTGTGAGAATCATTCTGACCATTCCATTGCCCAATTCCCTCAGAAATTGTGCTCCTGTTGTGCTTGGTCATGATGTTTTTCTGGCCTTCTGGATTCATAAAATCCATCCCTTTAGAACAGCTTCTTCCTCCATGAATCCTTTAAAAATTCTGGAAATCAGGATTTATTTGGAGAAGGCCCCAGTGAATCAGTGGAGGTGACTTTAGCTGCCTTCCTTTCTGCCATTCAGCAGGTCAGAGAGGACCAGCACAAGAGAAGAAAATATCAATGACACAAAGGCACTTGCACCACAGGAGCAGCCCTGTCTGCTCCCATTTTCTCTACTGCCAATAGGAGTGTATTTTACCCACTGTACCAATAATTCCCTTTAAGGTAATTTTTCTCCCAAAGATCCCAGACCTTCTGCTGGCACTTTCTAGAGCCCAGAAGTCATAAATCTGGTGTTCCAGCAGTTGCTGATATATCAATAAGAGTCATTGGACAGCTGTACTTTGAGAGAACATAACAGATTTATCCCTCAATATCCAGCTGACTGAAAAAAAGCTCATAAAAAATATGCAGAGATAAAACTTGCAAGAAAAGCAGTATTCCCACAGGGAATGGGTCACTCATCAAGAGCCTGAATCCCTCTGGCAGCAGCCAGATGGCTGGGAGATGAAGAGTTCTGTTACAAACCAAGTGTCTCTTTCAGCTCAGTTTCCACACTAGATCACGACCAACATGGACCACAGCTGCATGGCTATCTCCAAGCAGGAGGAGGGAACTGAACTCAACTGCTCTTCCTTTTAGAAGCAGCACACTTGCAGTTTGGCATTGCTCAAAGCTGTAGAGAACTTGGATGATCCCCTCGACAACCTGCAAAGCACTTGATGTACCCCAGCACTCTTCTCTCTGCTCCATCACTCAGGATTTAGCCTCCAGCACACAGAAACCACACGAACCTACAACATCCCCTGCCCAGCCGCTGCTCCTCTGACTGATAGCGACAGCACTGAGCCCAGCACATTACATTGCTTGGCAACAGGACCAGAGCACACTGCAACAGGACAAACCACCAGAGACCAAGCAGAGCAGCAGGCAGCCCTCATGCCAAACAGTGCAAGAGCTCAGGAATCACACTTCTCTTTTTTCCACCCAGATGCTTTACATTTTTTTCTGCAGAACTCAGAGTTCGGAAGAAGGGAAGCCCTGCTGCTTATTGCTTCCCACCCCCTGACAGCCTCATCCTGCCTGACCCAGTGCAGAAACCCACCCACATTCCACCACATGGAGCAGAGCTGTTCCCCAGCACAAGAAATATTACTGGTATTCTCCCCATGACAATACATTTGTGCCTTAACTAATAGCAGGGTTCCCATGGCAACGGCTTGTTTATTACTGAAAAACTAAAGGCAACGGCAAATCCCAGTATCAGCGAGCGCCAGAGGAATAATGGGTGTGTAAAAATAAAACTTCTTCCTGATGGGTTTGCCTTTTATTGCAAGAGGCACGTTCCTGCAGTCCCTCAGTCCCACTGCCTTCCCACCCTACTGTGGCAGGACTAGCTGGTACACAGGGCATGGCACTAAGCCCTTCCTTTTAAGGGGGAAAAAGGGACACTTAAGGTTTGTCCCATCCCTGCTGAAAGGCAGCACCTGCCATGGAGGATGTCAAAAGGACACCCTTCTCTACTAGGCATTCCAGAGGCTGTACCAGGGCATGGCTGTGCCTGTGCTGGTCCTACCTGACTTGAATCCCTTAATAGCTGAGAGATGGCTCCTTCAGCACCTCAGGAAGCGAGCAGTGGAGTTAGACGCGGCTGGCCAAGATAACAGAAACCCTACTGAGAGCTGCCTGTCAGAGGCAGGCATGTGAGATGCCAGAGCTTGTTCCTGAGAACATCCTGCCAAACAAGCAACAGGGCTTCACTCAGTGCCAAAAGGACATGTTCAGGTGAGGGTGTACGAGGTGGGAGCTGACAGATGCTATCAGCCAGACAGAGGTAAGGCAGGCTGTCTTGTCAGCCATGTCCTCTTAAAGCTCAGCCCAGGCCCAGTTGCAGATTCATGCTGGCAATATCACAGCTCTATCATCTCCCTGAGGGAAGGCATCTGCCCTGCACACTGCAGAGGTTTTGGGCGACAAACAACAAAGTCTCAGCACTGGCAGGTGAAACACACTTAAACGGAGAGGTGAGCTGTACAAACTCCCAGCTTCAGATATGAATTATAGCCCGCTATGCCCACCTAAAGCTGGCCAGCGGTTAGGTGGCCTAACACAGAAGGGCAACAAGGAAAAAAATGTCCAAAAAATAAAACCATAAATTAGTATTATCCAACCCATAAACCAGCAGCCAGCCAAATATCAGAGCACGAGGAGAAAGGCAGCTCACCACCTACATCCAAGTTTACCAAAGGCCACTTTGCTGTCTTCTACCTGCTCCTTTTCTGCTCCTGCAAATATTTAGGGGGATGCCTTCTCCCAGAACAAAGCTCAGCTAAAAAACTGAACTAAAAAGCAGGCCAGGTCTGGGTTCAACATCTTGGACTCATAGTGTTTGGTGTATCATGTGAACAGAAAACACCTCATTAATCAGCTCATTTGCTAAGACAACTCTCTTTTTCCAAATGTCTCCTGAAGAGAAGCACAACCATCTATTGTTGATCTAATTTGTCTTTAATTCGAAAAGTTACAGTGAAGCTGGGAGTGCTTTCCTCATAGGGGCCTAAAAAGAAGGTTTGTAAACCTGTCTCCTGAGTCCCCTTCATTAACAGGTTATTTTCTCCCTACTGCACTACCAGTAACGTTGATGTAGAAGAATTTATGCTGCTGGAACTGAGGGGATCTAATATCAAAAGACACAAGGGGAAAGAGGCCAGACAATTGTGCTAATCCATACCAGAATGAACTGAAGAGAAATCAAAGCAGACTGGTAGCAGCTTTAATTCTTCAGTATCCATCGCTGTTGTGCTAATGACCCGGAGTACTTGGCTCCTCAATGCCAAGTTGCCGTTACCCACAGTTGGCTCTAGGCACGGCAGTGGAGTGGGCATACAAGCAACGACAGGGCGAGCAGGTGGAAGAAAAAGGGAAAAGAGACCTACGAGGCAGTGTAGGTGAATGGGATTTGACTGTGAATGGGATTTCATGCAGCAGCGATCCAAGATGCCATGTGTGACACTACAGTCTACTTCAATCAAGGTCTACATCAAAGAACAGGGATGTGAGTGTGGAAGCTAATAAATGTTCAGGCTTGTCAGTGCTCTGGCCCCAGCCCTGCAGAGGGCTGTTGATTAACAGCTTCTCTGAGACACATTTAAAGAACAAGTCACCCTTGAGCTCTCTGTGCTGCAAACCTCTGCAGGCCTGGAGAAGGAGCTTCACCCCTTGCCAGTCTCACATGCTCAGAGGAGTCAGGCACAAAAGGACACAGACAGCATCAGCTTGCTCCTACCCACTGGTGTGGAACAGTACCTCTGCCCACTTGCTCCAGGACTCAGGAAGACCCCAAGGAGATGCCAGCAGTGTAATTTACAAAGCCCAAAGTGACCTGAGGTTTCTGCCCAGTGGTGCTCTTTAGAGCAGCAGAAGCAAGGAGCAAGCAGCCCCAAGGACAGAGGGAATTAGACCAGCCTTTTGACAGACTTGGCTGCACAACGATGTCCATCAATGGCACCATGCTATCTATTTTGGCAGGAGCAGCTCTTTGGGCTGCAACTGCAGACAGGTACTTGCTTCACAGCTCGTCTGTCCCTTGGCAGTCCCAGCAAAACAGTGAGGACTGCAAGGAACAGAGGAACGCAAGGGTAAACTGAAGGAAAGAGGGTCCAGGAGGACTGGGGCTAGTCTGGGCCACCAATGTGCACTTACAATAACAGTGAAACCTGAAAAATACACCACAGCATAAAAACCCCAACACCACTAACATAGCGAACACACCATGTCTTGTGGGCTATCCCTCACCTCCAGCATAGCCTTCCCTATTAGCTGAATCCTGCTAGCCACAGTAGAAGTGAGGTCTTTCTCCCCACTTGCTTCCTGGACACGGAGCAGATAACCAACCTTTTCCCCTGGCCCAGGTGAAGGATCGGCTGGTCCTGATGCTCTCTGCCTCTGGCATGGCTGGCTCACTTTGCCAAGGCTGTGAGTGCTGCTCACTGGATTTGCTGCTGCTCTTCAAAGGCGTGATGTACTTGGGCAGCCCTTTGTAGAACCATGCACCAGACCTCTTCCAAACCTGGTAGAGAGAGACACAACACCTTAAGCCTGGGTTTTTACAGCAAGAGAGCACAGCCTTCCCACCAAGTTCAGCCCAGCCAATCCCACTGAGCTACCTTGACCTCAAGGTGATCATGCAAACCGTGGAGCTTCTTACATTCTCTGGGTCAAGACTACCTCTTTCTCTGATGCCCTGCTTGAGTCAAACACATATTCCCATGCTTACCACAAGGATAGCAAGATGAAGTTCCCTGGCTTGCACAAAGAACAAGGCAGTTCAGATTCTGCAGCTGTTGCTTTCCCACTGGGAATGCACAAAAAGAAAAGCTTCCTGGAGAAAGCAGGCATGTGCCATGGGTACCACTGGCTCCAAGCACACACTCTGCTTAAAGAAAAGCAAGTCTTGCACTGGCTGGAAGGGCAGTAAGTCCTCACATGTCTCTCCTCCTGGGCCAGGTTCCTCTTTACTTCCAAGAGAGTCGAAGACCAGCAGAAGCTGAGGGACACAAGTGGCAATGCCAGGACAATGGAAACGCTGCCTCATACGTCCTCAATGGCATAACCTTGGTGTTGATTTCACAGAGAAATTCATGCCAAGCCAGATCATTTAATGAGCGGGCTTGAAAACCCCAGAAGAAATAAAACACCACCTAAATAACCTGAACCTGTAGCAGGAAACAGACTGAGAGCGCTAAACTGTAATATCTCCTGTAAGAATGCCCTCTACTCTCCAATTTAGTTTTAATGCTGCTTATGATGAAGGAGCTCTATTAAGTATATTTAATATAAAACCTGCTGTGAGCCAGAGAAAAGGAAAAGGATGGCAGCTTAGACAAGGAGAAATGGCCTTTAAGACCCAATTCTTTTGTGCCTTCCAGCAGTCTAATAATGAGCTAATGAGACAACCAGGGCAAAAGTTAATGCAGTAAAAATATAATTTGATGTTTCATGCAGGGAGATAGAAACCTTGCACTTCTGTTCAGAGTGAAGGAGATCATCAGTGTTTCTGCCCCAAGTTTTCAAAGCATCTTGCATATGGTATCACCATGATGTGCTGGGTGCAAATGCAGATGCCCTTAATTACAGCAATATGTTTGCAATTTGCATTTAGGGCTTAATCAAAGTACAGGGCAGTGATAACACCTGGCACTCATGAGAAGTTCTTCTCATGCAGGCACAAAAAGCTGGACACCACCATCACCACTTCACTTATGGGAGGAGATTGCTCAGCAGGTTGCCCAGTTCCTAGTCCAGAGCCACCATCAGAGAGCTAAATTAATCCCTGTGCTTGCGGTCTTGAAAGCCAAGTGAAAGCAACTTGAATGCAGGAGGGAAACCTGGTAGCATGCATTTTAAAAGAGCACCCAGCAGAAGCAGTACAGGGTCGCTGTGACCCAGCAGACATATCAGTTCTTGTAAAAGAGAGATGCTGGTGTGCACCACAGCAGAATCTAGAAACAAGGAGATGATAACATCCTGCAACTACACTAACATTTTCCTGCTGGGTAACAGCCCAGAAGAATGGTGAGTCTGCCATTCAAGCAAAAAGCTGGGAAGTCAATTCCCCAAAGGGGAAAAAACTGCAGGTTCTTCTACAGAAAGAGCCTTGGCAGGCAGGACACTTTACCAGCTCCTTCACCACATGCAAGGAGCTAAAACACTGACACAGCCAGTCAAGGCACAAGCTGACACAGATCCTCCTGTCCCCTCTGCTAGCACATAGGGACTGCACAGCATTTGGTACAGCTTGTACAACAGCACATGTCAGTGCAGCAGAAGGACACTGGAGGATTGTGTTCTGCTATCCCAACAAAACCAAGTGTCAGGAAACAGAACATGGTTTTTAAATCTGGGACAGACACCTCTACATGCAGCTCAGTGTACTGCAAATTGGGTAACCGTACACAGGAGCCATAGGCTGGGTAAGCCCTGGTCTCCCTTGTTTCAGGGAGGCAAGAAGGCTTGGGAGCAGCTGCACTCAAAGGGTTTGCACCCCAGTGAGCGCCACAGCTTGAGGAGGGCAGGTTATCTGTCCCCTGCCACACACAGGGTAGCTGGGACACACATAGCTTCCCTGCACAAATTGCCAGGGATGAAGCAAGCCCTACAGCCATTCTCTGAACAGACCTTGCAACATCTGTAATTTAATTTGAAGCACTGAAGAGACCTATTATCTTCAGGCGAGCTGCAATTTAGGCACACCATAAACCCAATCAGACACAGCAAGGATTGCTGTAAGAAAAGGCTGGTCACCCCCAGGTTACTCACTACCCCAAAGCAAGTCCAGTTACAGAAACAGTTAATGATACAATACACCCAGCTCTGAATTAGTAATATTAGCATAAAATTGAGTCTACAATACATATTCACTTTAAACTGGTGCTTCTGACAGTTTGGTCTCCTTACAACAGTACTGAAAGTGTTTTGAGATCAGCTCTAAAATCGCTGCAGCAAGATGCTCTCCCCTGTTTTAATTTAGCACCTCTGCTCCCCTCAGGTTAGCAGCATGCCCCATCCAAAATGACAGCAGCTCACGTTCTGTTCTGCATATGGGCACACAGGTTAGTTTCAGCATCCATGCATCAAAACAGATCAATGCTGCTGACTGCTATTGATGGTAGTTTCATTGATTGCAAGAGTGGCCCGACAGCAAAGTTCTTGCTTGATTTTAAATTAATAAATCCGTATCAGCTCTTTAAGAATAAAACTCACACTTATTAGCAGAAGCTTGCTCTTTCCAAGGAGGAAAGAGTTTTGCTCCCACCTGTCCCATTGGCACACAAGGTGAAATCCAGCCTCCACGGCAGCCTGAGTTTGGGTAGAGCTGGAATTTAATCAATGAGAGACAAACAGCCCCTTCCAGCCTCCTGCAGCAACCAAAATTTAAGTAACATTGATCACCCCTTGCTCTAAGTGGTTGAACAGAGGAGGATGCGTATCTGCATGATCCCAGATCAGGAGATGATTTCCCAGTGTGTGGCTTATGACAAAGCAGCCCCACCACAGCTCACTGGCTCAGCTGTCCCCAAGCCCACTGTGCTCAAACTGCCCAGCCAAAGACAACCAAAATCCACTCCTGTCCTTCTGTTTCCCCTGATACCTAACCTACCCTAAAGCAAAGTGAGGGAGGACATGGGCGAGGAGCTACTTTAGCAATAGCAGCTTTATTTTATTACTTCAAACCAATTTAACAGCTATGGCCATGAAAAGTCCAGAGAGCTCACTGCCTTTTATAGCCCCGATAACATTCCTATTAAAAGTTGCATCAAGCCATCATTCTAGCTATAGAATGAAATGGTGAGAAGCAGATGTGTACTTTTACCTAGCACACTCAAGTGCAGCCTGCAAATGGGACATAACAGAGAATCACTGGGCCATGGTGAAACACGTTACTGCTCAAACTTCTCCTCTGAACATACAGTGCTAAAACAAAAACCTTCTGAACAGAACACATTAGGACTTACTGATGAAGGGACAGGATCACAGCTGAAGGAATCATAACTAACACTCGCAGCCCCACTGAGCTCACTTCACCAAGCCACAAGCTCCCTAAACAGAGATGCTTAGAAAGGATGTTTGCTGCAAAGCCACATTTTGCTCTACCACCTACTGCTTGCCACTCAGTAGCTGTTCTCATTCTGCAGCCCCATTCCTACACAGCAGCCTAGGCTGGGCTGTGTGAGAGGAAAACAGCTACCTTTAGCTTCCCATGCTGACACCAGCACTATTGGCTCAATCCCCCAGCAGCCGCAAGGCGGGGGAGCAGGTTCCTATGGGCTACAATGCTTACTGAAGAGAAAGGCACCTGCAAATGCAACCCCTGGGAGGACTTTGTTGGCATTGCCCTCACGCAGCAAATGCCCACACACTCACTTTGTCCCAGCTCTCCACCATGGCTCTGGCACGCTGCAAACCACTGGCAGGGAGAAAGAGCAAACGCTCTTCAGCTTCGTTATTTGCATTCATCTGCTTTTCCATAACACAGAGATTTCCAATTACATTATTTACAGCAATCTGTTGTCAACTCCCACATTCAGCACTTGAGGATGAAGAAAATTAAAAGGCAGTGAAATTGCTATTCGAAGCTTTGTTTCCGGAATAGCAAAATCTATCACACCCCTGACCCCAACGTTTCTCATGCTGCAATGGCTGCCAGCCCTTCATGATTTATCATTCCCCTCTCAATCAGGCCTCTTTTTTTCCTGTGGCACTATTCTAGAGGACACTATTTTGAGTCTAACCACTTTCTACCACCCCCAAAATAATATGGCAGGCTATTGATGAGTTCTTTGAATTGCAAACAGGTGCACATCACTTCGATTCAACCCAGAGTCACCCAAAATAAACGCTCCCCTTCCATCAGGATGGTATTTTGCCAAGAAATCATCATACCAGGCTGGAATAATCCCAGACTATGCTGGTTGGTAATGTTCAAAACTGTATGAGTGCATATGTGAAAAGGGAAGCCCTGGGGGCAAGAGGGGAAGGAGGCAACTCCCTTGCTCCAGTGCAGTAATCTTCTTCCTCTGCATGGTTTATTGTGATAAACCAAAAAATCCAGCCAGGCATGAAAATGCCATTTAGTGGAAGAGAAGAAATTAAAGGGAAAGTGAAGCAAAGGTGACAAATTAAAACTTTAACAGGTCCCTGATAACTGGCACTCCCTTTCATATTTGATGGGGTTTAAAAGATAACTATCTCCCCCCACCCTACTAAAGCTGTTTTCATTATCGCTACAATTTTGATGTGTCAATTCAAATGTAAATGTGCACAAATGCTTCCAAGAGTATTTTAATTATGATAATAGCATCGTTAATTATGGATGTAAAATATATAGAGAGATATATCTATATAAAGTGGTAACTCAGGAAGGTGCTTTGCAGAACCTGGTGGTATCAGTCAAAACAAGGCTGTGCAGAGTTAAAACAGGGGAGGAGGGATTTGGCAAAACACAGCAGGACCCATGCCCCCTTCAGGCCAGGTGACAGGCAGACTTCAGCCACATGCAACTAATTCAACATAGGCATTGCTGCCCAAGCTGTTACAAGCTCATGTGCTCTGCCTGAAGGCTGGCAGCAGGGAATCATTCCAGCTGTATATATGCCCACCACAGCTCCTCCCAGGCAAGTTTTGCTCCTCTGACAGCTGCTGCAATAAGCCTGTTCTGCTGGAGGACTTGCTCCCTTTCTGCCCTGAGTTCTCATTCCATGGGTGCATCACTGATTCACTGCCAAGCTAGTGAACAGCCTCACTGCGAACCTGTGGGCAGTGTTTGCTGCAGTCATGGAACAGGCTTTCTAATCATGCCATGGGACTTCATATGCATGCAGAAACAGGACTGCCCCAGGCAGGATCAGTCCTCCACATTCACTCTCCAGAAAGTCAATGCAAGATGCAAAGCCAAGAAAGGCAATGCAACACATGGAGGAGGGAAGAAGGGAGATTCTTGCCCTCGAAAGTGAATGTGATCTTGATTGAATTTGCTTCTACCCTTGCTGGCAGGAACAATAAACCAGAATCTGCATTTGCTTTAATTGCACTGCCCTCAGAAGTGGAATTAAATTGCAAAAGCAAATGTCCACAGAATCCTGGAAGAACAAAAAGGTTTTCTTCAACAGATACCTCTACAAACAGCTGGGACAAGTGATATGTCCAAAAAGCCAGTTCTGGCCTAAAACAGGTGAGGTCTATCTTATTTCAGGAAGAGAGGCACTTATGATGCAGGGGTGTCTGCTGGTCTTTGGGGATGTTCTCTTTGTCAGTAAGAACATCCAGGCTCTTTCAGGTCCCAGACATGTCAGAACACAGTACTTTTGTCCCCAGCACCTCTCTGGCACCTTGGAGACCCTTACCCTGATTGTACACATCACACTTCAGCAGCTCAAGTACTGCCCAACACACTGTTTTGCTTCTGGATGACTGGGATACAAGCAGCAGATAGAATCCATCAATCGCCTCCACTCTCCAGAAATAAGACAGTGTCAGAGCAACTTGTTCTTCATTGCTATGCAGCACAGCCTTTCCCAGTGGAGGTTTTCAAGGAAGCAGAAAGCAGCAAGGAATACTTCTGAATGGCTGAGGCTGGGATTCCCAAAGGGATCTGTGGGCACCAAGCATTCAACTCCAACTGCTGAAAATTGATGTAAACAATAGCTTGTTACTTTGGTCTTCATTTTGACCCAGGCAGACAGATGATTAAAGTGTTACTGAAGCCAGCAGGTTCTGTCCACACAGCAAAAGGGGGAGAGAACTACCACATATCACTAAACTTACTGCTAAACTAGCTTAAATCAAGTCTACAGGGATAAATAACAACAAGGAAGATGGAGGGATGAAAGCTTTAGCATGTACGAACACCACCACACACCACAGCTGTTAACTACCATATGTGTCCAACTTCACCATGCTTGCATGAGATCCTGGTGGGCCACAAGACTCACGTGCTCACTCAGTGCATGGCAGAGACTAAAGGGAACAATTACAGTCCTAGGCTCTTGTCCCAGCCAGATGACACTTATTAACTCTAGCCAACGTCATTTAGTCCACCCAGGTTTCCAAATGACCTCTTTCTCATTTCAGTGCCTGACAGTCTTTTGCTAACAGAATCGAGAGCTTCATAAATACCATGCTCAAATAGCTTGAGCAGTGGTTCAGAAAATTAGACAGCAATCAAAGCGCTGATGTGGGTGGAATCACCCAGCTTGGAAACACCACATCTCATCACACCTGCTGGTAGAGGCACTCCGAATCAGCATCAAACACTCACCCACCTGAGCTGGCCCACTTCAGGGGCCTGACGAGTGGGGAGGTGTTGCCAGAGCTCTGTGGCCTGGGACAAGCCTCATTTAATCATGTATTTTGCTGGCATGGACTAAAGGACAACCTTGGTCAGACAAGCTGTGCATTGAGAAGGGGAGAGAAGAAGGGTGATTTTGACTTGTTACTGCATTACACAACACAAAGTGCTTCAGTGTGCTCCTGAAGCTCCCTGCCTGGATGCCAGGAAATAAGACAGGTCCAACACCTACTCACCATGTAAGGGATTCAAAGGTTAGACAGAAATGAGAGCATCTGATCCCAAAAAACAGACAACCATCTGCACTCATTGACAGCAATTATAACCTTCAGCAAAGAGCATGGCCAAATGGGGTTGGTCCATAGCAGATGGCAACACAAGACAGATCCAAATCACAGGAACAGACAGCAATAAGGAACTGGTTGTGAACACAGGCCCTGAAAAGAAACCCAGTAATTTAATGCGTGCCCTGTAATACCGTGACACCAGAACTAGTTTCAGGGACTGCACCAGTCATCAGTCTGAGGCCCAAGAGCCTCATCTCTTCCTCACACACTTAGGAAAGACTTGATCAAACCACTTGCCAGGCATTTATTCTGATATTGCCTCAACTTCCTTGCCCTGGATGACATGCCTCAAGGCTTCCTCTAATTCCCAATGCTTCTCTGCCCTCTCCCAGATTAAAAGCAGAGCATATGGGAAGACAGAGGGGATGTATGACTTGATGCCTGCCTGCATGTCCACACTGTTACCCTTCCAAACTTCCCCTGATCAGGGCACCAGAATCACTGCAAGCAAGAAAGAAGAGAGACATGAACTGACCTTAAATAGAATCAAAAGACAAAGATGAAGCTTAGGGTAGGGAAGTAAGATGAGGCTATTTTTTAGTTAGTCTAAGAAGGAAAGTTCCATCCATTTTCATTAGGAAAGCACTTTGGCTTTATCTCTGGTTTCAGAGACAGCGAGAGCTCTGAAGGTTACCCTACCCTCACACACTGGCCACTCTAACACTTATTGGACAGGTTAACATTCTTTTCTGCCCAGTGACCACTGCTCCTCATCATTTTTATAAGAAACACAAAAAACCCCCAAACAATTATACAGCATGAGATGAGAAAAAAAGAATTACAGAAAGAACAGAACAGCAGAAATAAAGACAATTTCAGTCCCATACCCATCTCTCTGCAGAACACAGGAAATATCTTGACTTGCCTCACTCTCCATTTCAGGACCTATATCTGGAATTCAAAACATCTAGAAGATTCAGTGTATCCAGTTATTAGCAATGTCCAAGGACCTGGAATGCTCTCTGCCTGTCCTACCCAAACTGCTGCTCAAAAGCTGAGGACTGGCAGCATCCATGTACCCCTCGTCTTAGCTGAACATGAACTTTGCAAGTGCTCCCGCACAAACAGCCCCATCTGATGTAAAACCTAAGCAAAGCCAAGTTTCCACAACTAGCAGCAAAAAAAATTAGCAAAACACCTGCACAAATGCTCTCACTACACTTCAAAAATGGATGTAGCAGAGTATCCAGGTTTCACGGTTGGTTGCAGTGGTCAGAAATAGCTGCACTAGATCGATGTTTAAGGACCACAAGCAAAAGACCGAAAGAAATTGATGGGAACAAGTGAAAATCCTTCTGTAATCACAGAACAAATTCACCAACTTCACTGTAGAGCAGCAAGTCCTGATGTTGGTGGATGCTGTTGGCAGATAAAAATTGAGGCAGGCCATTATTTTTTTGCTGTGTAAAGTCAAGAATGAAGGATATAAAAATTTAGAGACCTGCATTAGAAGTCTCACGCACTGTCAAGTTATGGGATTTTGCAGGCAGGGAGGAAACAGATTTATAAACTGCAATCCTGGTTATTTTTAGAGGGACAAATATTGCAGTTATCCTCTAGATTTCTCCAGCTGTATTGAAGAACCAGCATTAGCCAAGTTTATTTGCCACAAAGCTGGGAGGGAAAGAGCATGGCAGAAGGTAACAGTCTCTTTATGAACAAAAAAATCTTACAAAGCCGTACAGCTGCAGGGAATTTTGTGGGATTATTTTCCCTCTACTCCCTCATAAACCAAAGTTTTCACCATTGTGTGTGCTCATTGAGCCTCCCAAAACCAATCCCAAGCTCTTCTCCAAGAACCTAGGCACAGGGAAGAGCCCAAGCTTGCTCAGCACAAACTTGAGGCAGGCAGGTGATGCTGCTGAGCCCCATCCCTCCACAGTTGTATTTTACCTCTCTTTGTTCACTGCAGATCTTGCACAACCAAAGAGGACGTTTCTGGGCTCCAAAGGTTTCTATTCCACACTTGATGCAAACTTTCTGAAACAAGAGAGGAAAAAATAAGGTGGCGTTAGCAACCCCCCACAGCCATATAGACCTTGGGAGAGAGAAGGTCGGGAAGCATCTTTCCCAACAGTTCCGATTTGTGTTCCTTAAAAACCTAATCAAGGCACAATTTTATTTAACCTGGAGAACCACCGATCACAGGAAGCTGCTCCAGATCTATATGGACATGAGACAAAGGCAAATCTACAGTACAGTCCTTGATTCCACGGCAAGAAGAGAACTGGAAAGGACAAATTAAAGCCCATGACCAACAGACATATTTCCAGAGTTGTTTTTTTAATCCTAAACCCCAATCACTGTGCCATGGAAAGCAGCTATAACTAAGTACAAACCAAGTTTGTGCAAGACTGGAAAGCCTCTCCTCCCTTCCCTCACATACATAGTCTCAAACCCCATGGCTTCTCCTCCATTTCAGCATTCAGTTGACAGCTATTGATTTGTGGCAGTGCCATGCCTACATGAACACTGTCTGAACAGAATGCTTGATAACACCACACAGCCTCTGCTGCTGCACAAGGGAACTTTCATGTCTCTGCTGGCATTACAAGCCATTTACAACCTGAATCACCTAATATTATATAATGAAGCTGATGTGTATCAGGCTTGGCTTACAGCTTGAATGAGAAATTGGATGAATTCTTTGATCCTCACAGAGCAAAAGCCACTCAGAAGAGGGCCCTGGAGAGCAAAACCTTGCTTAGAGACATGCGAATTTAATGTCCCCAACTAAGGTTTTACATATGCCTGCCACCAGGCTGCTCCTCCTCTGAGACGGGAGGCCTGTGTTCAAGGATGAAAGTCTCAGTGGCTCACTTAGCCCTCATTGCCCATGCCTGGAGGAGGAATAATGGTACCTGAAGCAATGGCTTCATTGAATGAATAAATGCACCAGACTGTTTTGGTCAGCATAGTCCAGAGGCATGTCTGTCATTCTTCACACAAAATGGAAGGCAACACTAGCAGCCTCACAAAGGTTGGTGCTCTTCTCCATCTCTCTGTTCCAGTCCTCATCATTGCAGAGAAATAAGAAGCAACCTATTGTGTCTGATGGGTCAATACTCGACACTTGGGTGTTACCCAAACCAAGGGGGACTGCAGATGCAATTAGCAGACACCACCTGAACTACCCCAAATTCTCCCTCCCTCAAACCAAAACCTGAGGGAGCGACCCAGTCTTAAGTACCTCAAAGATCCCAATCCCCTCGCATATAGCAGATTCAAACACTCCCTCTAGTGGAAGTTTCCTAACGATTTTATTCCTAGCCATAAATTTTGACAGTTCTGATATAAACTGGGTTTATATTGAGCATCATTCACAGCCCCTCAGAAGATAACATAAAAATCAAGGACATTAAATGCAGCCCCATTCCTATTTAAATACAAGATAAGGCACTTTCTTCTCCTACTTGTACTTCACCTTTTATACATGACACTGATACCCTCTGCACAATAAATGACCCATTATGCTTTGTCTAACTACTGCTATTGTTAACACATCTGGATTTTAATACATCTTTGTCTTGCCATTATGCATTTATATCTAAGATAATAAAAATTAATATTAAATACATTCTTTGTAAAACAGAATGTGGCACATCGAAAATCCATCAGGCTGCAAGAAATATAGAACCTCTATTTAGCAGAACAGACTTGCTGAAGGTAAGTTCTTTTCTATGTTTCAGATGCATCATTACAACAATTCCTGTTATTAAATTATGTGAGCTGCAATGAGATGGTAACAGCAATGCCAGCAAGAAGAACAGGAACTTTAAAAATCTATAATTCCCTGACAAGTCATTTCTTATTGCATACAGCACTGCACGAGTGATGGATATCCTTGGATGAGAAGGGACGCACTTAAAGTAACAGTCTACCGTGTGTGCTCTGCTGAAGGGTTGACTGCTCCCCCAGTTCACTCCTTAGCATTATAAAACAGCCCAGGACACCCAGTCAGCACTGCCTTGAGCTTGCACGCAGCTGGAAAGTCCAAACAAGCAGAAAGCAGCTGCAAAAATGCACACTGGAAAAGTATGGTCTCACCTTAAAACAACCTGGGTATGAATGCTCCTGAAGAGACTCCAGACAAAATGAGAATAATCATAAAAAATAAAGCCTAAAATCCCAGCCCTTCTCTGGGGTTTTCCAGTCACAGCTGGGGCTCCTGCAGCTAGAGGGTTCCTACCTGCAACTGCAAATGGACAGGGCAGAGAAATGGCCGAATCAGTTTTTGCCTCCTCATTAGTGTACAGGGCTCATAGGAAGATAAAGAAGCACGTGGCAATGTGACCTAGCTGGCTTTGGACAAGGCAAAAGCAGAATCACCAAGGGATGGAGAGAAGCATACAGCACATCCTGTTATTCCATGTGGTTGAAATGCAGGAAACAGCCAGCCATCTCCTGTCTGCTATCCAGCCCTTTATTCTCCACAAGCACACATGCACAGAGCCCACACTCCCCATGTGTCTCACTGAGAGAGCTGCCTGAACCTTCAATTCAAACCAGACCTTTAACTTCCCAGTACCTTGCTGCTTCCCCAACACTTACTAAAATACTGGCTTGGGACCCAGAAGTTCAAAAATTTGTGTTTACTTGCTCAGTCACTGCCTTAAAAGAAATCTCCTGTATAACCCCTCTCTCAGTCAAGCTACTTCTGCAAACTGAATCCAGTGGAGAAAATCACTCAACAGCAAAGGTAGCACAGCTCACAGCAGCTCCTGTCCAGTAAGCACATATGGAGGGTTGCTGGGACCTTGGTTTTGACTCCAAGGGGCACTTACTTTCCTTCTCTTACAAGAGCTCTGAGCCCAGCAGTGCTGCAGCCAACCATGGACCAGCGCAGGCCCAGCCTGGCAGCCTGTTCTGAATGAGAACTGTGTTTCACAAATGCTGTAAATGCCAGCACAAAAAGTTCTCCATCATGGCCTGAGTGGCAGCTTAACCACAGAGGTGTCAACATGCACCATTTCATGGTAAGGAGCAGGTTTTATTCAGTGCTGTCCTGTGAGATCCACAGGACACCTCCTCAGTCACAGGGTTGGTGACACCAGCAAGCGTCTCCTTGGCTCTCGTACCCACCAGGGACAGAGTCAGCACAGGCTGCTCCCTTCCACTCTACCACCAGCAAGTCAGAAACACTCCTGCACCCAGCAGGTACCCTCACCTCTCCCCATGCAACATGCTGAGGCAAAGCCACTTACAGAGTGCTCTCCTCAGGGAAAGATGGGCTTCAAGTGCAGGAAAAACAGCCTCCCAGCAGAGGGAGGATAAGGTGGTTGCCTTGGAGATCATAATTTCCACAGCAATACAGATTAACCCCTTGGCTGCAGAGTCTAGGCAAGCAACAGTTATCCCTCAGGGTGCTGGCAGAACAGCAATCTGCCTGAAAACTGATACTGCCTTTCAGACGGCACCCGTACAGTCCTGCCAACAACATACTCAAACACAGGCAGCCATCAGTGCACACAGTTGGAAACTTTACACTGGTTTGGAACTTGAAGATGGACTTGATTCCTCCAGAGAGGCATTACTGGAAAGCCTAAGGGCAGACCTTGCAGTAAGTAACAGTAAAGCACAGAGATTCTTTTATCAGTTGCTTGTCGCACATTTCTGCCCCTTCTCCCACTCTGCAAAGCTGGAGTGGGAGATGCAGACGGGGCTGGTGCACAAAGTGCAGCTTAGGCACTTTAGGATCCTAAGGAATAAGGGGTGCAAGAGAAAACCTGATGCTCTGACAGATTCCAAGTGGCTTGGTGGACTTTCTAGACAGGTCTGCTACTAGGAATATGCAGGAACCTGTGTGTAAATAAACCCACCTTTTTGCAGTCCTGACAAAAGACTGACGTGCTACCCAGCAGCCCAAGCAGTTCACCGCAAAGCAGACACTGCGAGAGGCCATTCCCCATTGCGTTCTTCCTCATGCTCTCCAGCCGCTCCACCAAGCACCTGTGGGGAAGAGGCAGAACAGAGGTCAAAGCACTCACCTTGGAAATGGAAGCACATGGTACTGAGGCATGCCAAAAACTTGCAGATGGGTGCTCCATACTCAACCTACCTTTGCTTCTTCTGTGCAGTTTTGGGGCATTTGCTGGGGGCCATATGTACTTTCACTTCAGCCCCTACATTCAAGTGTTTCCTATCAGCTGGCTCTTGGTCATCAGGGGATAAAAACCTGTTTAAGTCCATATACTGATGCTCATCAAGCCCTTAATAATAAAAACTTTGACTACTACTGAGAGGTCTGACTCAGATAGTGAGGGCAGGGCAGACAGCTCACAAGAAGGGCTTGATCCTACACCCTTCAGGAGCCCACTGTCACTGGGGCCACAGTTTCAGCACAATGATTTCCCGCCTGTAGAACAGGAAAAGCCTTCAGTACTCAGATCAGGGCAAGTCAGACAACACTGGGAAAGGGCAGAGTAGTTAGACCTGCCAAGCTCTGCTCCATGTTTACATATATTCCCTGAAAGCCACACTGCAGGCACATGACTTGCCCACATTCCACTACAAACAGGAAGGCCAGACTTGAAGCCATCAAACGAAAATGAGCCTGGCTGTAGTACAGGAATGCCAGAAACTGCTCCCTGCTGTGATTGACAGCCTGCTTGGAAGACAGGAAGCACGTATGTATGCACAATGCCCACAGCAGCAGGACTACAAAAGGGAAGGAAGGCGGGATAAGCAATTAGGATGCAGGATGTAGAGAGCATGCAGAGCAGGGCTGCTGTCATGAGATCACTGCCTGGCAATTCTCAGGCATCCATTTGTAGATGGGGACATTAACAGCCAGGCCATTTATCAGAGACAGTGACCAGTCACAGCCACACATGTGCCTGTGGCTCAGGGAGGAAACACAATCCTGCTGTCCATGCAACCTCATCCTCATTAGCACTAATGTCCATGCAACTAAGGCCCATACTAAGAGGAAGGCAAGGTCTGTTTAAAAGAGGTACTGCCTATGGTGACGAGGTCAGACAGAATAGCCAGGCTGAGCCATCGTTAGCAGACTTATGACTCTTGACTTCAGCACGAGAAAATTCCCAGGACTTAACAAAGGCATTTCAGAGAATGCTTTAGCATGGGCACAGCAAGGTTATCACCTTCTGCAATTACACCAACCACCACACAGAACGATCAGCCCCTCAGGGTTGCTGGCTGCTTCTGGGGCTGCTGGGTCTCCACTATATCACACAAACGTCAGTGTCAGGTCTTGTTAGCACTAACAGGCTCTGCGCAGGGACAGAGCAAAGCATGGGGCAGGAAGCTAAGCCTGCTGGACATGGGCTGGGAGCTTCCTGTCTCACAAATAAGACCTCCAGCACAACTGAAAGCAAATGGAAATCTGCAGCAGCAAAAGGATGCCCATAAATTAGATAATTCAAGCTAGCAAACCCCTTCCAGAGGGCTCAGCCAACTAGAACAAACACATTCACTGCTCCAGGCAAAATCCCAGGGGGCTGCTGCAGACAAGGGAAAACCTCACTGTGCTGCCAGAAGCAGTTCCTGAGCCATAGAGTCCACTAGCAGTGGGTGCAGCTGCATAAATCAACATCTTCCCCAGCCTCTTCCACTGGGCAGCCACTGAGGCAGCTGCCTTAGCAGAGGCTGCATTTACAAAGCACTGTGTCAGTGGCTGCAACCACAGCAAGCCCCAAGGCTCAAAGAAGGCACAAGAAAGGCTTGAGACAGAAGCAGAAGGAAAACACCACATCCTTCCCAATGTCCATCATCTCCAAACAAGCAACATGGGAGGATAAAATAACTGACTTAAGGGATGCTCTGACTGATGGAGGCTGAGCTCAGGCAGCCAGGAGAGCCACTCCTTTGTCTGAGCTGACCTTTCCTTCTGAGGGAAGGGGACAAATGAACGTGACTGTACCCGATGCGCTGCTGCTCAATGATGTCCAATTTCTCTGCCTTGCGGATGACTTCCAGAATGACCTCAAGTTCCTGTGGGCTCAGAGCCTGCATCTTCCTATGCTTCTCAGTCTGGAACGTGTGCACTGACCAGCCTGTCTGAAGCCTGGGGATGGTGGCAGAGGGGGGAGAGCAGAAGGAAGAATTAAGCTGTGAAAGAAAAGCACAAAACCCCTGCCATGACCCACAGGGCCAAGCCTGCCAGGCACACAGAGCCCACATCAGCCTTCCATCAGAGAAGTCTGTTCCCTAGCTAATGCCCAAAGCAGGAGTCTCTTCTCACTGACCAGATCACCACATCACTCCTCCCGCAACACCAAGCGCTGTGCTGTCTCTCCCTGTCCTCTCATTTTCCTCTCTACTCCAGTTCTTATTTTACTACTCCATGCCCTCACTCCTATTTTGCTCTGTCCATAAAGAAAAAATAGTGTGCCTGAGGATGGCCATCCTGGGGGTATCCTTGCAAAGATGGGTGCTGATGCCAGATACTACAACTGCCAAAGGCAGACTCTGGAACACAGGGATTACCTGCACCCTCCTCTCTCCAGATGGCATGTTTCTAAGGTCCTCAGTTTGGACACACATGGAAATAATATAAATTTGGCAACTTCCTCCTTTGGCCTAACCCAGGCTCCCCCAAGTACTTCAGCATCCACTTCCCTCCATGCCTCACACACAACGGCTGACATTGCTCCTCAGCTCACCTGGGGACAGGCGGGAGCTTTCACAGCAAAATTAATTACCATTCAGTAGGGGTTTAGAGGTCACCGGCTAAAGTCACAGCTGCTGCAGAATGCAGGGCACTAACAGACACAGCTGTCTTAATGAGGTTCTCAGGTGAAGGCTGGTGAAGCAGCAGTGGTGTGCACTGTTAGCAGTCCCCTCCAGAGACAGTGTGACCTCCTATTTTCTAACACTACAGCAGGCTGACCCCAGAGGTTCAGACAACAGCAGAGGTGGCAGTGGCATGACACCGGCTGCCAGAGAAGAAAATTGTACAGGAAACAAACGCAACTGTAGTGCTTGAGTCATCTCCATCCCTTTTGTCTTTAGGTTATGCAGTAATTTAACTTCAGGGGAAATGAGATCAAATGACAAGTTCCTAATACAAAAGAGTGCTGGCAGCTGGGGGATGCTATCAACTATATTGTAGGGTACTGCAGAGATATATGCCTGCCTCCAAGCCCTTCCTTTCACCCAGGGGAGGGCTGGTGGGATGGAACACATCACACAGCAGCTAAACTGCAAATTCCACTGTAGGCTGGCAGCTTTGAGCAGCAGCCAAGCACTGAGCCTCAGCATAGCAGGCTCTTCTCCACTCAAGCAGCATACTTCTAGGCTACAGAGGGGTTTGCATGACAAGCAAACTCCTGTGAATGAGGTTAGTGCTCCGCACAGATACCAGGAAACAATTCAGGCCAGAGCCAAGGCTAGGAGGAGAGGAGGAGGATGGTGAGGACTCACTTGGCACGCAATGCGAGCTGCCGGTCGTTGGGGCACACCCACTGGCCCGTCCCACTGCCAAATATCATGTCAGCCATGGCACCAGGCTGGGAGGAGAGGCAGGGATCACACCTGTAAGAAGAAAACACCAGTACTGAATACAGCTGTCACTCCATCCTGGAGAAATCTCAGGGCAGTGCTTGGCACAGCCTCCCTAACCATCCCCAAAGGCTGCTCTGCTGGCATTACACATGGTGGAAGTAGACAGACTCTCAACTACTGACAGCAAAAACACACCATCATCCTCATAAAATACAAGCCAATAGATACCTTCAAATACCTTGAAGACAAGGCTGGAAGTTTATACTTTATAGTACTCTAAAAAATAGAAAGCCAGAGACTCTTTGTCAGTTCTGATTTTTCATTTCAAACTAGAGAGAAATGTTGGTTTTAAGAACAATCTCTGCTCCATTACCTCTGGAGCCCCAACACTGAAGTACTGACAGTGAAAGCCACTCTAAAGGACACAAAGAAGCTACAAGTTGCTTTTTTGTTTACCTCTTAATAGGGTAACAAACAAAAACCCACTCAACAATCAGCATGTATAGGTGGCAAGACATTTCATTCATTAAAACTGCTTCCATAATAACCTGATATTTATAACTACAGCCTATACTAGCAGCTTGTTTGCATTCTCTGACATTTAAGACAGCACCTCTAGCACCAGACCCTCCTACTGAGGCTCCTGTGACTGGCACAGTTGCACCAGTGAGTCCTTGTTCAATGACAGTATCACTGTGAACTGATGAGTAAAGGCAGCGAAAACCAATTTCCACACACTCATAGGATAAATACATCCCCAAGAGACTTTGCAACTAAGCAATTCTGAGTCCTACCAGCAGCAAAGATGAACGGAAAGCACCAAGGGAGAGACACAGCCAAAATATTTCAGTGGAGGTAAAATTAGTCTTGATGTACAGAGCTTTTCTCCAGCTGGATTTGCTCTCCAGCAGACCAAGTGTCTCACAAGCCCTAGTGCATAAATTTCCAGGTATTAATACTTACCTTCCCTAGAAGAGACACTTGCTAGCTTTGAAACCATACCTGCTGGGCAGAGATAATGTGTTTAATTCTGTTTGGCAAA
>JBCJKH010051946.1:85829-97084 GCA_039877255.1 Loriculus beryllinus
CAAGGTATATCACCTGCCAACTGTGCAGTAGTTCCCAAGAAAACACATGTTCCATTCTCAATCCACAGCACCCTTACCACAGCAGTACCCGTGGCTCAGTGTGCTGCACCTACACTTGCTATCTATGTCTGACACACAGAGGTTTCTGCTTCTGAGCCAGGCAAAAGGCATCACAGGCTGCATGGCCTTGGCCCTCTGACACAGGCAGCTTCTGCAAATTCATCTCCCTCCCTCTGATGAGCTCACATGTGCCACACACCTCACTTGGTTCCCACCACAAGAATGCTAACTTGTGTTAGAGAACTGACAACTATTTCCTGCCAAACCCCAGGTCAGCTTTGAGAGTCAAAACTGTTACAAACAATGAACCAGTTCCCTCCTCTCAGACCATTACAACAGGCAGAAGAAAAGAGGAGGAACACCACAGGAAGCACAGATTTCTTTCAGTGCAAGGGGACAGATGTATAGAAAGGGTAAAGGCTATAACAATTCAGCATAATGCTCTGCAGGCACAGTCCAACTGAACTCCAAAGTGAAGTATAGAGGAGATGAGAGGCTGCAGGAAAGATTTGGCAGAGGAGTTGAGACAGCAAGAACAACCAGATTTTTTAACAAGAACAACACAGGATTTTTTAAACCTTTCTTTCCTACATTAGTTTTGAAATGGATCAGCCCTAGAATGAATCCTTGAAGGCTGGCATCTTGGCTTACCAACAAATGCTGTGGCATTCCTATTTTATCCCAGAACACCTCCTGCTCTTTGCATTTTCTCCATGATCTCAAGCAAGCAGAGAAGGCTGCAGTCTCCACACACATCCCATAGCAGCTCACACAGAGGGGAGCAATCAAGCATTAAGAGCAATAGAATCAGGACGCTCCCACCTCCAGGCCAGTGTTAAAAGCAGAAAGAAGCTACAATTTCACACAGAATGGCAAACATGGCATTTTCCAGAGATTTTCCAAGCCTGTGGTGCATTGTTACAGAATTATACACACATGTAGCCTCACATATGCATATATTAAATTACTCTTCAGATATACCATGTACCCTTCCCTCCCACTCACACACACCTGAAGCACTCAGTGTCCACTGGCAAGGCTAAATACACTCAGCCATACTGATGTGAGCAGTGCTGGCAGCTGTGGGATGTTTAAGAAAACATAAAAGCTAGAGCTGGAGATGAGCCCGATACCATGGTTAGGGCAGAAGAGTTTGCTTTGCCAGCAGCTGTGTTTTCAGGGTGGAAAGCTGTGCTGAATACATCTGCCCCTTTCTCAGCAGAGCTTTATCTGCTCTAACAGAGCTGAAGGCAAGGCAGAATAGAGCACATCAGCTGAACATTTTACTCAGGAGAGACCTAAACACATTCTTCAGCCTCATACCACAGTGCACTCTTCTCAGCATGAGTGAACAAAAACAAACAATGTCATGCTCTTTTGCCTCTTGTTACTCAGCATAAGCTTTCTGTTCTCCATTCCCTGAGCAGCTTCTGCAAAGAAAGAAGGAAAACAAAGCACAGCCTAGAGACCCATCATATGTCAAAACAGTCTTCAGACTGATTATTCCATAAAATATTTACAGGAGCATTTTCTTTTGGCAGCTTTGGGTATCTGCTGCTCCCTCCGAGGTAAACTGGCACTGAAGGTGGCTTTGTACCTTCATAAGAAAAAAGCCTGGTGTGGTTCAATACAACTACCTCAGAGAAGGAAAGAACGACATGGACTGCAGGCCACAGTCTGCTGGCGTGGAAACAAAAACACTAGCAAGACTGGATGGAAAGGATTATCTTGCATGGCCACGGGAATGATGCCAGAGAAATGGTACCAGTATCTGGAAGGCATGAAACATCCTCCCTTTTACCTCTGTACAGGACAAGAAGTACAGTGGAATCAGCCTAATCAGAAACACTAAGATAGCAGAACCTCACCAGCCTGGGGAGTCATTTCTATGGGCTGTGGTGAAACACCCCTCTCTTGCAGTCAGCCTCTACTGCATTCTCTCTCAAAAATACTCCAGCTAACACGTAGCTCACCGATCTATCCCTGTCCTCTGCTCCTCTCGACAATCTAACAAAGGGCAGAAGCAGCCAGTCCCTAGCAGTGAGAGAACAAGAGAAATCCACAGCTCTTGGTCCAGCTGCAAATACACTGCACACAGAATAAAGGGGCTGCACAAGTACTCAGCATTACAGAAAGCAAACTTCCCACTCCAAGATTCTGCTTTTTACTTGAATTAAGAATTAAAAGGGAGTTCTTATCAGTACTCTGTGACCTGCTTGAAAAACACTCCACCTGTTTATTCCTTTCCTATGATGGAGGAAATCATGTGAAACAAAACCTCATTAAATCAGAGTCCACCTGGTTGCCCTTGGCAGAGATGCTAAGGGGAGTGCAGCAAGGAAGGAGTGCTACCCAGCAGCAAGCAAACCCTTTGCACAGGGCTAGGAGTATTTTAGAGGATACAGAACTGAGCACACCTCTGCCTTAAGCTCTGATGACTGCTTCTGCTGTTTCCATGATAAGACTTGGACTTTGCAGCCAGAGAGCAAGGCACCTGAGTACATGACTCAAGCAAGGGAGAAGACTTCCACTGGGGTATGAGTGGGGTCTGGGAAAGCTGCAGGGTCAAACTGCTGACTTGTGCCCACATCCCTGCAGAGTGACCTTAAGACAGCCAGCTGAGCAAGATCTTTCCCACTGGACAGTCCCTGCCTGACTTGGAGGATGAAGGTGGCTGCAGCCAGCTGTGGGGCAGCACGTCCTCCAGGCTCTTCTGTGAAAGAAGGCCAGTTTCCTCAGCAGAATAGCTGAGACACACACATCACACATCTTTAACAACAGAGCACAGTCACGGTAGGTCATGCCAAAGGTCCTGTGTGCATGGTACCTGCTATCTGACCAGCTTCAAGAACAGACACTTCAGGAAGACTATTAGAACAGAGCACAACACAGCAATACTTTTCCAGAATACCCTCCCAGACTCCAAAGCTTCCTGGATCATGCACTCCCTAAGCCAGGCTGTAACTATATTTAACACTCTTAACAGTTTTCTGTCCCAAATTTATCAGCTTGCTTTTTCAGCTGATGTACACTTGCAGCACCGTCTTGCTAAACCGAATCACTTCCCCACTCCTCCACCCCAAACACATTTTGACTTTATCTTGACTACATCAAAGTTAAACCTGAAGGGTCTTGTTGACATTGAGGCAATCCTTGCAGTAGAAAACACCTCCTCCCAGCAGTGAATGCACAGCCTGCACCAGCCCTCCTGCCCCTGGGCTGATTACAGGTGCTCACGAACCATTAAATCCTGGGAGCCCTGCAAATACAAAAATGTCCTACACAGACCCATGAGGAGGTCTCCAGTCATTCATTTGCCCTGTTATTTCAGCTAAGCAGCTCGTGTCTATATTAATTTGGGTTTATAGGAAATTAATTAGGCAATTTTTTGTTTAATACTTCATTTAAAAATAAAAATTAAAACAGTTGGGCAGAGACAAGTTCCCAATTCCCAACCCGAGCTGTGCCAGTGTAATTAACTTGCCTGCTTCCAGGGTTTCAGCTCCCCCAGGACTCCCGGCTTGCACCAGGTACTGTGCTGGCCTGTTTCTCCTTTTAGCTGCTGCTCCCTCACAGAGGCAGCGTACTTCTCTGTGCTCCAGACCCCATTATCCCCAGGAAACCTTAGCAACTAAGTGAGTGTTTGCTCTTGTTGCTATGACAGAGGATAAATGAGTAGCAGAGATAGATAAGGTTAGCCCGGCCTCTGCCTCCCACTCACCGACGGCCAGTCCCTTTTCCTCACAGACACTTAGTCGCGCAGCAGGGAGACAAGCGCGACAGGCAGGGAAAAGCTGTTTAGTCCAGACACGAGTCTTCCCTTCATGTTTTAAAGATCCTAGTGCCACAGTTGTATTTCAAAGCACAACACTGTTTTGAAGTGACAGAATAATCCTTGGGGCTGTAGGACAGCAGCAGAAGACACACACTTGACTTTCAAGATACAGCCATGTCTCAGAACCAGAGGAGGGGAGTAACTGTGCCTCTGTAAGTGCTGGCCTGAATCAGGGGTTTATTAAAGTATTTCTCACACACAAGCAATTTTGAACTGCCTCTTCACACCTACATCTATGTAGCAAATTGTCAGTCCCTCCAGTAGCAAAGGAGCCTGCTATAAGCATTGTATAGGGGTGAAGCAGGCAGGAAGCACAAGCACAGTGAAGCTAACTGATCCTCATCACCTTCCTGCTCTCAGGAAGGAAGAGCTGGGCCAGCGCACAGAGGCACAGCTGAGAAATGGCCTTTTGCTACTTCTTACTAAGGCAAAAACCCCACAAGAGCTCAAACCCTTAGCATATGGAAAGCCAGGCAACACAAGGAATCCAATACGATCACACTTGACTTGCAGCTCTGCGGCTTGGGGCAACAGAGACAAGGAAAACACAATGTCCAAATAAACACCACAAAATCTTAGCAACCTTTGGGGCAACAACTTACAAACCCAATCAAGCAGGCCTCCAGTCTGTCTCACCATGAAAGCTCAATCTAAGCAACAGTGCCAGCAAAATAGGAAAAACCTCATTCAGAGCCGTGTATTGGGATCTGACTGGCACAGCCCAAATTTAACACAAACTGCAGCACATAGAAAGCGAGAAGTGTTGTCATCATGTAAGGCCAAGTTGGAAAAGGAGCAAATGAGAATGAGGTTTGGGGGGAAAACAAAGAAAGTTCCTATGTGCCTGAGCTGCTTCCCAATCCTAGAAGCAATGGCAAGAAGCCTAACTGCTTTTAAGATGGAGCTTGTTAAAGAGCTTATAAAATAAAATACCCTGGAGGTCCATGCCAGTCCCATGAGTGGGAAGATAAAATCAGCTCTACAGGAAAACTGACATACAGCACCAACAAGCCTGTATTAATGAAAGGCACCTATTAGCATGGCTACTTGATATATGGCAATCTATAAAGAACAGGCTTTTGCCCAGGCAAAGCAGTAGTCCTGCTCCCCAGCACCCTACGATGCCGGGGAGGAAAGCCAGCACTGTTCCACCTGCCAAGGTGTATCTTTATTTACTAGACCTTGGCCCTATTTCCTTCTGATCCCCAGCCAGGCAGGTGCATTGTGCAAAGTGAATAAATCATGAAGACAGCACGCTCTTTCTGACTCACATTCTGGGGAAGGTTGATCTGGCAGAGGCCTACGAGAAGCAAATTAGCATCTAAATGGCCAATTAGAGAGACTCACTTCACTATTCTGATATGCTAAAAAGCTCAGGAGGCTTTCTGCAGCTGGAGGTTGGCAGGGTGTAATCAACACCTCCCAGCCTCCCGAGGAGCAGTGAGTTTCTTAGAAACAACTGGACATCGCAGGGAAGCACTGGCCAGCGTTTGTCAATAAATCCGTTGCAGGGAGCCTCGTACCAGCCTATCTCATGTGTAACCTCAAGTGAACCAGGAAAAGCACAACCTAGGGCCAATGGAGAAACTGCTGAGCAGCCTGAACCCCAACTCTGCCACAATCTCACTGTCTAGCATGGCTCTGAGCCACGGGCCTGGCATCACCTCTGGAGGATGAAATACCCTTTTTCTCAGCATCCTTAAGCTATAGTATTGGGCTTAAACATCCTAGGAAGCCTCTGAGCAACACATAAGCACAGCCAGTTCTAACTCTTAAGACCCTTATCACCCTGAACATCGTTGGTACTAACAGAAATCAAGCCGTGGACTTTGACCAGGCCCTGAAAAGTACCTGAATCGAGCTACAGGAGACTAAGAACCCTAAGGATGAACACAGCACGTCATTCTTTTGCACATACAGCAGCACCCATCTCCCGGTGTCAGTGCCAAAAGGAACAAGGACAATCCATCCTCTGCCAGGTGCATGTGCCTGCTCCAACCACACAACAAGCACAAACCCAGCAGTATTCAAAACCCCGCCAGGGTGGTAATATTTTCCAAGGAGCACGTTGCTCTCAGCCTCCCATTTCTGGCTTGTTTCCACACACACCTCGGGCACTCACATTCAGTTACCTTCAGAAGGCTGAATTCCACCTCGACTCAGCCTGTGCTGTCCACCCTGCTGCGTTCTTGGGCTGCTCTCAGCAGCGTTTTGGACAAGCCTCTCCCACCTGTGGAGCTCCGGGTCTGCGTGCCCCAGTGCTCCGCAATAGCTGCTTCCCCCGCCCCAGCATGCCGCTTTCCCCGCCGGTCTCCGTACAACCAGGACGTACCAACACCCGAAACTCGGCTCCAAACTCCGCACGAAGCGCCCGGGCGCCTTCCCGGTACAGAGCTGCACCGTCCCCGCCCGGCGCGGCGTCCTCCCGCATACCCACCTGTCCTCCGGCCCAGCTGCCCCGGCAAAACCAGCAGCCGGCTCCGCCAGGGGCCACGCTGTGACCCGGAGCCGCCCCCCTGGACAACGCGGAAACTTATCTCACCGGGACCGCCGCCTTCTCCACCGCCTCCAGCCCCGGCGGCGCCGCCCGCGCCCCACCGGCGCCCCCCGCTGGCACAGGCTCCCCCTGGCGGCGCCGCGGCGCAGCCGCCCCGGTAGAACCGGCGGCCGCCGAGGCCCTGCCCGGAGCGGAGCTGGGCAAGGGTGTGCTGGGTCGAGCCCGGAATAAAGCACCCTGGAGAAACCCCAAACTGCAGAGAAGGAAAGGCGGTACCAAATAACTCCCAAACCAAAACAAACCTCAAAAGAAACCTCAAACCAAAACCATCAGAACACAACAATACCCCAAAACTTCAAAATGAACTAAACATCAAACCAAAACAAACGCCCAAACAAACCTCAAAACAAAACAAGCCTCAAAACAAACCAGCTCAAAACTCAAAACAAAACACAAACCTAACCAACCCAACCAACCAACCCACCAAAACCACCACCACCAACAAAAAGCCCCGAAGTAAAAAAACCCCGTATCTAAATAACCTCATGAAACAAACAAATCCCAGCAAAAGCCTACCCCATCCCAAAAACGAATTTTGCAGGGAAAGCTCAAAGCAAGAGCACCCCATGGCAAGGCAAGGTGAGCTGCTGGGCCTGGGACAGGCACGGGGAACTCATAACTTTTAGAAATTAAGGGCCTAAAACTGCAGAGGGAGCCTAAAACCAGACATCAGCTACAGAAGGTTGGCCAGGATCAGCAAGAAAACTTGGTCCTGCATTTTGTACAGTTAAAGCTGTTCATCCCAGGAATGCCATGGATGGGCCCCCTCATCCACAGAAGCTTAGTTTGGAGGAAGGGCTATGAAGCTGGCACGGTGTGGACTGAGCATGAACCCAACACAAGATAAACACAACAACCTGCCCCAGCCAGCCTGCTGCCCCTGCAGAGAGGGACCTTGGGGCTGGTGGGGCTTTTCTCCTGCATTCAATAATTGCTTATAGGGCCCACCTTCAGGCTTTTTTGCAATCACCCACGTCTCACTTGGGTTCTGGAGATCCGTACAAACACTAATAACTGTCTCACAGTACGGGGAGGGTGGGGAGCCAGAAGAAAAGCACTTGGTGAAGTGACAACCTGCGATCATATGGTGAGTCAACAGAAAACCACAGAAAACAATTTATTCCTTTGCACTAGCCTGCAAACACAGAAATTACAGCTCATGACAGTCTAAATGTCCAGTGGATGCAGTCAGTAAATTTGCCATGTGGGAGGATGAGAGAGAGAGAAAAGGAGAGAAAGGAAAGAGAAAGGAAAAGAGACCCTCAGTCTGTGCTTTTATTGCCTGTTCAGAGCCTGCTCTTGAGAAACTTGATGCCCTGCAAGCCCTGCTGCTTCCACACACCCACAAGATCTCAGGCTAAGCTTAGGGACCTTTTAACTAAATCAAGTTCAAGTCTGAGTATATATTTTGCTCTTCAGTTTAGGCAAATGTTGAAAAATACATCAGAGAAAGCAGTGTTTGCATTAATACAGAGCCTGCATTTCCGTGGGAGAAAGCACTTCAAGATGACATTTCACACCAGAGTAGTCCTCCACAGAGTCAATAGTATAAATAAATTAAACACACAGTTCAGCCAACTTCGGGATAAAGATAAATTACCTTATTCCACCAGCTGTATTGGCAGGAGCAATAGGCACAGGAAATGACACACGTCTCAGAGCCTGTATCCATTCTGCTGTTGATTTTACTCACTGGGATCCCCACAGAGCCACAGATGCTTCACAGTCCGACTGCAAGACTGGGCCTTGGTAGCTGGAAGTCACAGAGAAGAAATATGACATTACATTAAAAAACTTAAAAGGCTAAGTATGAGTTTTAACTTGGTAGCATGAAGTCAATTTTTAATATACTCGTTTCTCAGAACACAGGCACTTCCAGTTCTACCCAAAGAACCCTTCAAAATCTCTCTGTTATCGAAGATGAGTCCCACTGAATTATTCACCAGATCACAGCTGCCAGGGATTTTAAATATACACATGACAAGGATTGTAAGAGATAGCAACCTTCTCCTGCAGGCCTATCAGTGATGCTGACAGTTGCACCACAGATGCCCCAAGCTGCTACGGTCTGCTTTCTGCACAGCACATAACTGCAGACCGGGGAGCAGTCTTCCTGCATCAGCCTCAAACCAGCACGTGTCTCAAGAACTCCTGGGTATGAAGGTATCCTCCAGAAGAACTACAGATGCTTAAAAGCAGCCCTATTGTACGGCAAAACAATCCTAACTGTAACCATCCTGGAGTGCTGCAGGAAATGATTCCTGGTTTGAACACTTGACTGGTGAGCAGGAGTCTGGGTTCCTAATCTCAGCCCTGTCCTGCTGGGCAGTGAGTGCTGAGGTGTTGCACTGCTGGCCTACACAAATAGTAATCAGAGTCTTAATTTTAATTATGAGCAGTTTTAAACACAGTGAATAACCGAAGGCCAAACCGGCTGGCTGCTTATCTCTGAAAGACCACTTCCTAGGGACACAGGCTGACAATGAGCAAGGAGCTGCCACAGCCAGAGGTGTTTGGCACTCCCTTCCCATCACCCTGACCGCTCCAGCTCAGTCTAACCCCTTCACAATTCATAGCAAGAGGGACAGAATTTTTCCCCAGGCTGTTCCTGTGACTGCAATCTGCTGCTATTTGGTCCTCAGTGATTCAGTTTGTATTTGTCCCTCTAATTAGCATTCCTCAATAAAAAAGTCTGTAACTCAGTACCTAATCTGAGGAAAAAATAAATAATCTTGCCTATAGAGTACACTTGCTTGAGAATATATAAGGCAGAGGAAATGTTTAAATACTCCTACTGCTTCATAGCAAATTAAGCTGCTTTTTTACTTGTTTTAAAGGCAAACTCCCCATTTGGATCTGCTGCTCTATTTGCTTGTGTGAACTGGCTCAGGTCTAATTCTCTGGGCTTGCAAATTGTATTTCTATACGATGAATTCATGCTATGTTTATTTTCAAAAGATATGTGCCTCCAAGGCATGGTGAAACCTTCAGAGGACTGTGGAAAGTTTGTTCTAGGTATTTTTACTGTGAATTACAGGTAGAAGATCCGCTGAGACTCTGCTGGGCACAGCAGAGCTCGAGACTGTCAGTATAAACAGAAAAGGGGGCAAAGAGGGAAGTGACAGGAGCAGTAAGAGGGTAAAGGATTTGCCTTCAGAATAAAATCATCTGCTGTCAAGGAGCACCTCACCACTCAGCATCCTCCTGGAACCAGGTGAACATTGCTCCTACTCACCTTGGTACTCCAGGAAGGTCCTCTCAGAAGATGATTTTCTTTGTATGTAGATCAGGCCAGCCACTAGCACTGGGCTCTGATTTTGGCTGGCAAGTCAGGTTTTATGACAATAAAATTAATGACAACCGTCACAAGCTACAGGTAATCCCCTTCCTTCAGCTTTTCTCAAACAAAAAACATTGCACTCGCTCTTCAGTCTGGATGAATTATTTACATCCCATCATCGCTGTTGCTGTTTTCCTTGCCTTTTTGCCCTGTGTCACCATCCTTTCATCCCCATGCAGGCTTTGGGGACCTGCTGGCTGCTGCACAGGGTTAGTAATAACCATCACTGCGAAACCCCTGCTGCTGCCACTTTGAAATCAGATCATTAGCAGCAGTCAGAGAAGTGCTGCCTGCAGCCCAGGGACCCGCTGTGGGAGCAGCCTCCTGGGAGCCCAATTTCATCACAACCTGAATGCAACTGCGAGCGTCTGCCAAATTTCACATCCAAATAGATCAGAAGGAGAGAAGGGAAGAGGCAGGCAGGGAGGGGGAGAAAGCAACCAAGGCGAGATTAAACATTGTGTTATTTCCAGGGAGAGGATGACAAATAAGAGGTGCATTGCTTCAGCAACTGTTGCTAGAGTCCCCACAAAGGCTTTTCACCTCTGAAGCAGGCACGCTCGTCTCCCTGGCTGGTGGGGCTGCTGAAACACCCACAGCACAGCAGAGCACAGCAGCAAGGGCAGGAGATCCGAGGACTGCACTGCCCCCAAAACACTCAGAACTGTTGCCAGCTCAGAAGCTGTTCCACACGTACCTTTGTGCTCAGATGTGGGGAAAGGCACAGGGGAGGGAAGAGGGAGGGGAGTTCCCCTCAGCATCTTCATTTACAGGGCTGAGGTACTATGAAGGGATGGGAAGGACCCCAATAACTGGTCTCCTTGCAGTAGATGCAGGGCTGTACTACTTCAGAGAAGCTAATGCTTTCTGCTGTGGCCATATTAGGAAAGCCCCATTACCTACCCATGCAGAGGGGCACAGGAGAGGCAACCTGTGCTGCACAGGGCTGTGCACACAGAACAATGGCACTGGGCCCCTGGCCAAGCAGGCAGGCCCAGGCTTGCCGCTACGCTATGGCTGCCCTGGAGACCTTGCTGGAGGGTGGGCACTGAGGGGACTGGTAGGGAAAGGGCAGAGGAAAGGCAGAAGTGAGATGGAGGGGAAGGTGCTGAGGGGAGGAGAAGTGAAGGGAGAAGGTGAGGTGGAAGGGAAGGTGCTGACGGGAGATGGAGGGGGAAAGCACTGGGGGGGGGGGAGAGAGGGCAAAAATTGAGGGGAGATGGGGCGGGAGAGCACTGAGGGGAGATGGGGCAGGAAAGCATTGAGGGGAGATGGAGCGGGAAGGCACTGAGGGGAGATGGAGTGGGAAGGCACTAAGGGGAGATGGGGCGGGAAAGCACTGAGGGGAGATGGGGCGGGAGAGCACTGAGGGGAGATGGAGCGGGAAGGCACTGAGGGGAGATGGAGTGGGAAAGCACTAAGGGGAGATGGAGCGGGAAAGCACTAAGGGGAGATGGAGCGGG
>JBCJKH010051948.1:0-14090 GCA_039877255.1 Loriculus beryllinus
TGGCAGTGTTCAAGGCCAGGTTGGACACAGGGGCTTGGAGCAAGCTGCTCCAGTGGAAGGGGTCCCTGCCCATGACAAAGGCTTAGAACTGAATGACCTTTAGGTCCCTTCAACCCAAAGCACTCTGTGGATCTATGATTTAATGACATGCTCACACACAGCACATTTACCTCGGAGCCTCCTATGGGTTTTAGGTGCCCAACAGGCTCATGCTCACTGCCACTGTTTCTGCCCCTGGCAGCAGCAGAGCACCAGAGACAGAGTTGGTATTTTTACCAGTTACATCATGATGCTCACACGTTCGGTGTAGGCAGGGCAAGGATAAATTAGGTACACAAGGCAAAGCCCCTCCTGCATAGAATAAGCCGTTAGCACTCCAGCAGAACCATCACCCAAGTTTAGAACAACTCAATTGTATATTTCCCTTATTAGCTTTCATCCTGTCAGCTCAAACCAGTTTACAAACAGCGACGAGATTAGAGCCTCAAATGGGAGGAAAAATCAACTGTGACTCATTCGACCAATTTAAACCAAACAGGAGATAATACTTTTACCCCAGAACGCAATTAAACTGCAGGATGCAGTGGTGCTGCTGTGGTCCTTCATTGTGCCCATCACTATGGAGTTAAATGTAGGTCCATCACTGCATATTGAACATGTTTGGATGTGGGTTTGGACACAGGAAACCCTTAAACCGCTGTCAGGCTCCAGAAAGCTGTAGCAGGATATTCCATACGTGCCCCATTTTATTATATTCTTTCCCCAAGCAGCAGGGGAAGCACTCGAAACATTGGTCTGGGCATAAATGAACACGTCTGAAATCCTTTATCCCGGCATTCCTGGAATGTAACTCTCTTGTGATGGAACAGAGGCACAGACCAGGAAACAGGGATGGGGATGAGGAGAAGGAGAGAAGGGTTAACAGAGGCACAATCCAGCTGCAGGAAGGGATAGTCAGCAGGGATACTGCTGGCTGTCTCCCAGATGGAAAAAGAAACAGGGACACTGCAAGGCTTTAGGCTGTACATAGCTGGTGCTGCCCTGCTGTCTGCTCAGGCTGTGATGATGCCTTGGAGGCACGTTGTCTAATTTACCTCCTCAGCAAAAACCCCGCCATCGTGGTTCCATCATCGTAATTCCCACTCTCGATGCCCTTCCTTTAAACAGCATTATCATTTATGATAATACCAAACGATGCCGTACCATTCATCATTCGGTTTGGGGTGATCTTTGCTTCGTTTCAATTCCAGTTTCGCTAAGGAGAGCTCTTTCTTCAATGGAGTTTCCAGAGCACAAACCAACCAACCCAAAGAGTCTTTGGGGAGAGAAAACCCTACAGGGAGCAGCCCTTTAATCGAGCTGCAGCCCTCTGCTGCCATCGTATGGGAACTGCTTTTGGAGCAGCAGGAAAACCTCTCCCGAGGGTTTCACTCACTTATCCCCGACAGAAGCAGTTATTTATAGGCAGCTACTTCGGAGGCAGGGTTTGTAAAAGGAAATCGCTATTTTAAACGAGCTTTTTAGTGAATACCAACTGTTTGCTGCCCTAACAAAGCCCGGCGGCTTGCCATGGTGTTCCCATTGCAGCACCACGGGACAATCCTGCTTTACAGAACGAGCATCTCCCCGCTGCACAGCGATTCCTAACTACTTGTTGCATGCAAGCACAGCCTCTGCAAACTGATGTTGTGCCATGGGTTTGATTTACACCACAGCTTTACTCCAAGACACACGTTACAGGAGACCTTAGAGAAGCTCCAGTGCCTAAAGGGGCTACAGGAAACCTGGAGAGGAGCTTTGGACAAGGGATGTAGGTACAGGCCAAGGGGAATGGCTTGAACCTGCCAGAGGGGAGATTGAGATGGCAGGGGTTGGAACTGGATGAGCTTTAAGGTCCCTTCAACCCAAACGGCTCTGGGTTTCATTCCATGATTCCATAGGTGCCCTAACACTCATAACCCTCAGAGATGCTCCTTGTGGTACCCGGCAGCAGGATGTGCCTGCAGAGATGCTCTTCATGGTGCCCCACATCAAGATGTGCCCACAGAGATGCTCCTCGTGGTACCCCACAGTAGGATGTGCCCACACACAAACCCCACTGCACTTCACAGCCCGCCACCAACCACTCATCGCGGTGGGAAGCCCGCGGACACCGAACGGCCGCAGCGAGCCCGTTCGTTCCACAGGAGCCGGGGCCAGCCTCGAACCCTCAACCCCAGCGGTACCGCCCACCGCTGCTGACATGGCGGCCCAAAGGCGTTAATTAACCATGAGGGGAGTGGCTACGCCGCGCTCTCCGGCTGCGGATTGGTGGGAACCTCATTAATTATTCAGTAGGTGGGCGAAGCGCTCCCTTCCCTCCCTCATTGAAAGCGGTAGCGGGCGAAAAGGCGGGAAAATCATCATCACGAAAACTAATTAGCATGAAATTAAATCATTAAGGGATTATTAACGGCGCAGCGCTCCTCCATCCCCATTGACAACCAGCGCTCTGCAGCTGGGCTACGCTGGTTTATGTCCGTGCTTGCAAACGTGTCTGCTCCCGAGTAACGCACTCAGACCCCCTTCATCCCCTGAGGGAGCGATGGGTGGCTGAAATCACGCTTTAAATAATTAATTGTTAATAATAATAATGTAATAATGACAATAATCATTCCAAAAATAACACTCTTTTCCTTTCTTTTCCCTCCCTCTCCCCCCCCCCCCCCCCCGGGGTCTCCTCACCCCACACCCCTGTGGCTCCCCTCAGACGCAGGCGCCCCGGCTGGGAGCTGTTGAGGACAGGGCACATCCCTGAGGTAAAACACAGCTCTTTATCGTTCTCTCTATAAGCAAGCATCAACTTGAGACCTTCTTTTGTGCCTGGGGTAGGTTTTTGGGGGGCAGGTCCCACTTTTTGAGGGGCTGGGGAAGGGTGGAGGGGAGCGAGGCCTAGCTGGTTGTTCGGCCTAAAGGTGTGTCATGGCCCCAAAGGACAAATATAACTTAGTCCATCAAAGAAAGCAGGCTGAGAGCAAACCCTGCGTGAGGGGAGAAACAAGCAGGGGCCAATGCTCCCCCTCCATGCAGAGCCTGGAGGGAAGGGTCCTCCCTCAGCACAGCCGCCATGAGCAGGGTTCCCTCAGCTCTGCTTTGCGCCTGTGGCTGTCCCCCACCGAGGTGCTTTCAGTCGGCACTAGCAGCTCCATGTAAGTAATTTAAGGACGTATTAAAGTGTTGAAGATGTAATGGTGCCTTTAGCATAAGTGAAAAGATGGGGGTTGTGCATTGTGTGTGGGCCCGGGGGGCTGCAAGTACAAGCAGGGCCCTTGAGGTTTGTCATCCCTCACTTGAACCCCAGCCTTTTTATTTGCACTGCTAAAGAAAAACCTAAAGAAATAAAGGGAAAAAAAAAATCCCTTTTGGAGCAAATGGTTCCGTGCTCTTTGTGAGGAAATGTTCCAAACCCTTCTCCAAAGGAAACAATAAATGTTTGCCAAACCCTAACAGGGAGCTCGGGGATATAGCAGGACAACAGCACATCCATTAGCGGGAGTTTAGCGACTGCTTCGGGACAAGAAACATTGGGAGTTGATGCTTTCTGCTTCTTAAACAAATGAGCTTATAGCAACAAATAGGATGACCCTTCCTGGCTAATATCATGAGTTTAGTTTGTTAAATATTTAACGTTTACCTTTCAATTTCCAGCCTGGATTAAGCAGTTCTCTAAACAAGCGATATCCCGGCAGCAGATGGGGATGCGCAGCCCATTGCCCTGCTCTGGCTGAACTCCCTAAGAAAGAAAACCCCACTTTAAGTCAAAGAGGAAGCATATGGGAGCTTTCAGTAAAGGTCTCGAAGCTTTTGGCTTTGAAACTCACTGTTTGTAGTCAGTTTTGTTTACATTCTTTTTATCTAGCTCTGGATTCGAATAGTGGGAGTCAATTCAACTTCAATCAAGGGGAACAGACTGGAATTGGCTGAATTCTGCTGAAAACCTCCCCTGTGGCAAAGCAGTTTTATCCTTCCCTATAACACAATTGCAGACCCAAGGTAAGGTGCCATAAATCCTCCCAGTGCAGTCCTGCTGAGGACAGGAAGGGGAGTGGGGAGGACAAGAAAGTAGCGTAGGGCTGCAACTTTATGTCTAAAGTATGAATCTGAAATATGTATCAGATTTAGCCCTTCTTGAACACATTTTAGTGGTTATGAACAGGAGTGGAGCTGCTTTGTGCATTGTGCACAAGGAATTCAAGCTGTCTTAATCCACACTTGTGCGTATACATTTCCAACTGACTTCAGCCCTTGCTTTTAGAAGGTAAACATTTATCCATGTACACCTATGTTTATCTATAAGTGGTTTCTTGATTGTTCCTAAAGGTGTTATGGCAGTTTTCTGTCTCAGGCAGTGCAAAAGCTTAATGAAACACTAATTATAGGAGCAGTTATATTGGCTCACGAGCCTTGTGAAAGTTTAAGCTTGAAGCTTAGAAGCTAGAATTAAACCATACCAAAATGAAAAAGGCTTCCAGTGAAGTATAACCTCCTTAAATGCACAATGCAAACTCTATCCAGCACACAGGCCCAAGTCAGCCAAACCCATTTGTAACACTTCTAATGAAATGGCCTGTATTCTTGCAGTTGTCAGGACAAACAGTGCTTCCATTGTGGATGTGGTAATTTTGCTCAGTGGCACATTAAGAGAAGTCTGGCTCTGCAGGCTTTCGTAAGAAATACGAAGGATGTTTGGAACTTGTTTGCTGTAATTTTTGTCAATTTTTAATCTTCCAAACAATGAGGCCTATTCTCCGAGCGTGTTTCCCACTGATGGTAACTGGGATGTTGCACTGCAGCTTGGATGGGGTCCAGTTCTGTTGCTACCAGCGCTGCCAGCTCTTGTAATTACACTACAGCACTCATTCTCCGTGGCAATTTCCCTGGAGCCTCAGCTGCTGGAATCAAGAAACAGTGTGAAAAATCTCTGTTAAAAAGAATAAGACTCGAGGTAGCGAGGCACTAACTCTCACTGGGGGCTGACAAAGTGAGGTGGGCCTGTTCTAGAGACCCAGAAACCAGAAAGCAAAGCAAAAGAGCTTAGGTATTGATCTTTTAAAGCTCGTTCCTTTCAGGCCCTCAGGATTTTGGGAGAGCCTGGCTCACTGGTTTTCTTTGTTCACATTTGTATATCACACATATATTATATGAAGTATATATGTCATTATACGAAATATATGTCATTATACGAAATATATATGTCATTATATGAAATTAAGCCGCGTGTCAACTTAAATGCCACAGGAAAAATGGTTTGAAGCATCACTTTGTTACTTTTAATCCTTATTTTGTCATATGCAAGCATCTGTATAAGTAATATAACTGTGTATAAACAGCTATCACTAGAGGAATCAAGTAATACGACAATCCTTTCAATAACATCCCTGGAACTTCATCTTACTCTGTTGAGTAGTTGGTGTACCAAGGTAAGAGAACTTTGTTAACCACTGCAGGTTGTGCCATCACATATACTTCAAGAGTTTCCTTTTAGAACTATTTTCTTATCTTCCAGTGTTGCACTCAAATGATGACCCCCATGCTTTTATCTTTTCCTCCTTTAAAATCAGCTGAACACTCCGTTCTCTGAGGCATGGAATTAGAACATCATTCAGTAAATTAAATGCCATTGCATTAAACTAAACCAAATCCTTATCCTATGTATATGACCAGATTTTCATGCTCCATTGCCATGTCCTCAATACTGCCATTCCCTCCCCGGTTTGGGGATACTATTTTCCTCCTCTGGTGACAGGATTTCCATGTTTTCTCTCCAGGTTCTATTGATGGGACTGACAGGACCATGACCTCCACCCCAGGGACCAGCTACACCTCGATTCCGAATCAGAAATACAGGCGCAGCACCCGTCGCTCCAAACAGCGCTGCAACCCCTCGGATACAGACTCCCAATCACTGTCAACACTTGGATATTTTCAAACACTTCCATTAGAGATCTTTCAAATGATGTTGAATTATCTTTCAGGTGAGAATCTGATGTGAAAAATCTCACTTCCAGTGTCTGAAGATGACCACCAAAGTTTCCCATCTAGAAAAAGCCATTCTTATTTAAAGTGGTTTAGCTAATACCTGGGTGAAGCCATTTGATGTGAGTTATTCCCTGAATTTTCAGCTTTTATGTATGCAGAACCAAATGACCAAAAATGTAAATGATAATGAAAAATTATTTGAAGTGAGTTTTGCCTATTATGTGTGAAAAGTATTCCTTAGATCTCTCCATTTCTAATGACTACAGGTTGTTGGCAAAACAGATAAACTAATTAAATTTTGGTATATATGAGATAAATCTTATTTCTTGGCTTATTTTTGAGGAAGATAAACTTATTGACTAATCTTTTTCTTGCTGTGAAGAATTACAAGGATACTGGGTTTTGCCTTTTCAGTGAAGGATATCAGCATGCTGAGCATGGTGTCGAAAACCATCAGCAACCACCTTATGAATTACATCTCAACCTCAGCAGGAAACCAAAGGCTCTTACTGCGAGACTTCCATAACCTTGAGCTACCTGGCAAGAGAGAAGGATCCTATATTTTAGAGCACTACAAATCTCTAGGTGATCCTTTAATGCAAATGGTAACGATTAGAGAACTGAGCTTTTAAAAGGTTTCTTCTGTTTTCTGCATTGATTAGTAAAATGCTGAAGATACAGCCCAAATCATTTGTGCAGTTCCCTCTGAAAGTGAAGCTCCTCTCAGTGCCAAATAGCCTGCTCCATTAACTGGCTAGGGGAGGTGGGAGGAATTACCGGAAATGATTCCAAAGCCTCTTAGTTATGGAAAAAATAATGTATATTCTGCCTCCTCGATGTCGGGTTTTATTTTCCCCCCTATTAAATGGCAAGCAGGGCTCGGGCAAAGGATCAGCTCTCGGTAGTAGGTGTTCCCAAATATAGATTGTTTGGCCCCCAGCACTGGAAAATGCAGCAGGAACCCAGGCTCCCAGGCCCCACACTGCCTGAAGGAAGGAATGTAGTTGCTCAGGCTGCTTTCCTGGAGCACTCTGGAGTAGCTCACATTCCTCAGTGTGGGAAATGCAGCCGCAGCACTTAAACCCAGCCTAACTTTAAAGTGACCAAGGAGAGTTGCCATCGGGAAGACCGCTTGACAGTCTCCTTGAGATGGATTGCAGAGCACATTCCACTTCTTAGGAAAGAAGTATGCTCGTCACAAAAATGTTCTCTCAGTTGTCAGTGATTACAATTCTCTTTGGCAGCTCTGGCTCAGAGTTCAGAGACAAAAAGGCATGGAGAACACATTTTCCTCTCACTCTTGGCTTAAGGGCAATGCGAAAATGTCTGTGCTCGGGCTGTCATGGTGTCCTGTGTGCTAATCAAGCTCTTTCTGGGTAAAAAGAGTCACATGTTCTTTGTTCCAGCTGCTCAGACCTCTTGTGGCATGGCTAATAGAAACCTAGATCAGAATGACCTGGGTTCTGTGGTAAGGAGGAGCGTTGTGCAGCCTCAAATCCAAACCCAATTGCTTTTGAACTTTTTTGCTAATGTTTAAAAGACACTGATTCTAACTCATTCTAAGGCATTCTGTCAGGGAAGCAAATGAAATTAAAATATGATTTGATCCACAGCTATTTACTGTTACCTCTCTGATAGTTGACAGAGAAATAAAACCATGCCATGGTTAGATGTGGAATTATAAGTACAGTTTGAACTTCAGCCATTAAATAAAGGCAAAGGAACACTGTTAAAGTCATTTAGACCCAAGACCTCCTATTGTAAGCAATCTTTGTAGGTTTTGAGGTATCTTAAAGTAATCTTAGTGGTTTATTTTTAAAATCAAGCCTGAAAACCTACAATTCTTTAAAAAAAAAAAAACCTAAAAATAAATGTCAAAATTAGTTTGACACACACAAAATGGCAACTTGCGATTTGAACGTAGGTGTGAACACTATAGTAGGCCTAGTAGTAAACCAATGTCATGCTCAAAATATAAAGATCATTGGCAATATCTGTGTCATCAGTGGAAGGCTCAAGAGTATGTTTTTGTCCAGAGGTCAGTTGCAAAATCAATATTCACTTTACAGCAGGAAAGACTGGATACAATGGGAAAAACTCATTGCCATTCAGAGAGCCTGAGCAGGGGCTGTACATAAATATCACTTAACCTCACAAGGGCCTGGCTCCACTCAAGTGCACAGTAGAATCTTCCAGTGCTTATAATGGGGTCAGAATCCCAGCCATGGTTTAAAATGAACTGGAGTTCTAAATGATCATGGCCCTGTCCTTCTGCACAGGGGGGATTCTGCTGAGCAAACCCAGGAGTAGCACCTTCTGCTCAACCCTTTCACCCACCAGAATTCCCTCTGCTGATGCCTGTCTGGGACATCTCCCTAAAGCCTATTATAGTCCATAGCAAATTGACTTGATTGAGCTTTGGACGCTGTCATGGGCTGATGAATAAATGATGTCTGTCACACAGGAATGCTCACACCCTGCTAAAGAAAGAGTCACTTTAGAACCACAGTGAATGCAGAAAGTACTTTTTGACATTGGGGAAGCTGTGTGTTAATCTGGGAGACTGACAATTCAGTCAAAAAAGGTTTCCTCTTTTTTTCCTCCCCCAGAAAAATACAAAATACATGCTTTCTGTGGATTTCTTGATTATCTATCTATCTATCTATCTTCCTATCTATCTATCTATCTATCTATCTAATATCTATCTATCTATCTATCTATCTATCTATCTATCTAATTCTGGTAAAAGGTTTTGAAGAGCAGGCTGTTAAACCCTTTTCTATCAGTAGGGTAGCTGTTCCACACTATAATGAACTCCAGACTTGGACATCCTAAACGGACCATTTCAGCCCTGTAGAGGAAAAAGAATTCTACCCCTTAGCTATGTTTTACATTCAGTTTAGAATCTTATCCTTTTAGAGCATGTGGCTATCTTGAAAACAATTTGGGAAGCTCTTCTTTCCATGATAGAAGGGGAAAGCAGCATTCCCCAGGGAACTGTTAGAAGAGGTGCAACAAGTAACATTTCTTCCCAGCATTTTTAACTGCTGTAATTCTAAAACCAATAGAGCCATTTTTATAAGGCTCCAACTGTGGCTAACGGGGATTTTACAACACCACAATAAACAAGTTATGGCCTAGGAAGCCCTGACAACATTTCTCTAGTAAAAGATGTCTCTGCTACAAGAGTGTGCACCTCTTCTCCAAGGCACAAATTACTCTTTGGGCTGCTCTTGTTGCCTCACAGCAGTTTTTCTGGATGGTGTGTGGATACGTGTGATGGGAGCACATTTGCCCATCCAGGAGGATCTCTGCTGTGTGGCTGTACTGACAACATGTACATGTTTGTTCTGCTCACAGGATTGTTGCTTAAAAGGTGCACGCTTCTCCTGCCTACTAAAGAGAGGCTGAAGTACATACACAAGGTTCTCTCAGGAGTAAGTTCGTGGTCCTTTCACTACTGTTTCTAATTGCCCCTTGCACTTACAACACCATTTCTATAAAGCACTTACTGTTGCATGATGCCTTTTACTGTCCCTTTACTGGAGTTCATTACTACTATGGAATGAATTTATTGATTTGAAATCAGTCTTTTTTTAACAACAAGAGAAAAGCCTAAGCCAGGCTAGACCAAGTCTGTTCTGCAGAGATTTCATATTCCAAGAGCAGTGGGTTTCAGTTTCTCTTCACTTTGTGGACTACTAGAAATGTTGCAGTGGAAGAGCACAGCTCTTCCAGGAATGTTAGTTACTCTCCTGGAGGAGACAGGGTTGCTCATCTTAGAGACCTTTTGCACACCCCTTTGACCACAGTTTTGGACTTAATGTTAAGCCTTGACATAGGGACTATAATTTGTTTCCTTATACAATAAGGGAGTCCTCTGAGTCTTTTGAATCAGTATTGATGTCCATAGGTAGCACAGAGAATTTTCAATCACAGGAATTAGCTTCTAGCCAGATAAATCACAAATGTTTTGCACTTCCAGGTTTCCTGTTTCAAACTTAATGGCTGTCCAAGTCCTCTGCATTGTTTGGGATTACAGTGCTATGGGGTATTTTTACAGGTACAGTATCTATGGAGACAAGGCAAGTATCCCAAATAGAAAAGAAAAATGAAGTAGTTTTCTAAATTAATCTGTGGTTTTGGAAGCTATTTAGACATTTAAGATGGTTTTGAGCTGCGGGATGTAGGGGGAAGGCATTTATTCACACAGTTTCCTGAATTTCCTTTCTGGTTGTTAAAGCTGCTGATTTGGCTTGAGAATTCCTTGGTTTGGATTTCACTACCAACCAGTCTGGATCTTGATTAGCCATTTATTATCTAAGATGACATGGGAGAAGGGGAGCATTTGATTACACAGCTTCAAATTCACAGCTCAAGAGGCTTATTTACTGTAATGACTACTGTTATTGCAAAGATGCAGTAAAACACTTCGGGTTTGGACTTTTAAACACTACTTGAGATGTTTGAGACTGAAATGCTGGAATTGCCATAGTGGAATCTTTACTAGAGAGCAACTGTAAAACAAAATACAGAAAGAAGTTCTCTCTTAAAAGAACAGGCACCATGAGCCCATTTAAAAAGCATTTAAGTCTTAGAAACTTGTGTTACAGGTGTTCTATACATATGCAGCATGAAAGGATTTGATGATACCAAAATCTGTGTTATCTTTCTGTGGTTAAGAGCTACAGATAATTATTCGTGCTGGGACATTTGTCTTTGTAGCAAATCCCTTTCTGTACTTCTCCACATAAGGTTCCAAACTAAGATCTTGGCCCTGAATGTGGGACACCATTGGCAGCTTTTGATTGTGGGCTGCACTAAGCTTAAGCACAACCTCTGCCATAATGCACAGCTCCTCTATAGCAGACAATGGTTTCCCTTTGCTCATAAGGAAGGCGCTGTGCAGGCACCACACTCCAGGTATGACACCTTCTCTCCCTGTTCTTCTGAGAAACTGCAGGACAGATTGCATTGATCTAATAGGAGAAATGGCGTTGTGATCGACATCTAGGGCTCAATCTCTTCATTTTTACCCCCTCTCTTTTGTAACCTTCAGATCCTAACAGCAGGCTGGGATGAACTGGAGTGTCACCGGGTTTTTAACTTCCTCTGGGAACTGAGCAATTTAGCCCGTAAAGTACAGACAGTTGTGAGCAGCAAACCAGGTAATCATCAAAGCAGACAAAAGCCCCACCAAATCGAAACACGCTATCAAGAAAAAGGCAGAAAATGGAGCTCCATTACTGCAAATAAAACGTGTCTAGAATTGAGACTGCTTTAACTCTCCTAAGCCTTGTAGCACCAGTCCTTTCCAGACTCTTAAGGCACATTCTATTGGCTCCAATGTTAGGCAGAAAATGGACATTTGAAGGCAAATACTTGGCCTTCACATAGATGGATAGAGCTGTTTTCTGCTCACCAGCAGCAAAGATAAATGCTTTTGTCTTTCACAAAAAAAAAGTGAAGAGAGTTGTCCTGAGAGGCATTTGGGTGTTTTAAATCATTCCATTATCAAACCAATGCATAAGTTACTTATATATGTGAATACTAACATGGACTTGAACCTTTCTGACTGTACACAAGTGCCAGTGAAATCAACAGGAAAGGAAACAACATAGGAATAAAGGGAATCAGTAAAAAGCCATGTTTAGTGTTTCTAAAACATAGCAGTGACGTGGCACATGCCTCTCAAGAAATTCTTGTGTTACACAGCACAGGACTGGGTATTTCTGTGGGACACTATCTGCAGCCACATACACAACTTCCTCCTATTTCCACTTACTGATGCTAAACCCCAGAAACCAAAAACCAGCTGAGAGCCTTGAACCATCCCTGAGTTGCTGCAGAAAGGTGACACAGGCTGCATCAATAGATTCTATGGCCTGAATTAGTGCAAGGTACCTAAAAGAGCCAGAATTTCCTTCAATCCCCTTAGATGCTCTGGGGCAGCTTTAAGAAAATCCTTCTTTTTCTTCCTATTAAAGAAGTGATCATCTGTACCACACCAGGCTTACTGGATTGATAATACCCACCTTCTTTTGTCCCAGGAAGTGCCCAGAAGCTGGAGCTGAGGATCAGGTTGTACTGTCGCAGTGTCTTGTTGAACCACTGGATTCATCGCAGTGACTCTGCGTTCTGGCTGACCCGGATTTTGAAGCCATGGCCCATGGTTAACCAAGCTCGCCTGCTCTACATCATCTTTGGGCCAGTGTCTTCTATTGATGGCGAGTAGTCTGGGGGAGGGTTCATTTACAGAGTTTGTCTAATTACTTGGTCACTTACCAGCAGTTGTGGTTCATATATTGCTCAGGACACGTGGTTTGGCAGAAAATGATACAAGGACCAACAGATGAAGCCAGCCTGAAAGGCCTAGCAGAGGCCATTAAACTGCTGTATGATGTAGAAGCTAGAGAATGGACAGCAGATGATGTCATCAGTCTTGTGGATGAGCTGTCAGGTGTGGTTTTGCCTTTATCATTAATCCATAGGGTTATACACTCGTGGCCTAAAATCTGGCAATGAGCATGTTTCCAGCACACAGGTGCCTTGGGAAGCTGATTGTGATATTCCTTACAGTAGCTGCAACATAACTGGAAAAGCCATTACACATGAAAGCCAGGCAGTAGGTGGGGAGGAGAGAAACCCAGCACTGCTGACAAATCCAAGCTGTCTTTCCCCATTGTGAAGTATTTTAAGAACCCATGCAGACCTTTTAAAATTCAAGTCTTGTCTAGCTATTAGTGAGAAAGCATTGTCCAAGCTGTGTAAGCTGAAAACATAATGGTTGTTCCAGCTAAAATCTACTGAACAATGTTAACAGCTACACTGAAAGTTAGTTTGGGGTGAGGTTGTGTCACGAAAGCTATTGTAAAGAGCTCTAACTGCACTGCTGGTAGGAATTGCTTCTTTGACTTCATTGCTGGAACTGCTTTCCAGAGGGTTATCCCCTCCAAGTGCTGGTTGACTATCAAAGCCAATGATTCACAGATTCATGTCATTCAGAGCAGTTCTTGTGGCACTCCTTTCTTATGTTCAAAGCTGGCTGTAACTCTCTCTGGTTCCTGCAGTGGTTCCCAGGGAGTGGCTCATGGAGAACAATGCTCGGCTGCTCATTCTGAGTGGAAACAACATCTGCTTCACGTTCATGGCCAGTAAAGCTGTGAATGGGCGAGTGCCTGAGTTAGCCAGGCTCATGGTGTTCCTGGCCTTGGTGAGTGCCCCTGAATAGAGCGTGCTCAGGCCTTTTCTCTCTTTACCCCCACATTTGCTTTCCCAGACTTGAAAACTGTTGCCCCATGTATTCCTACCTACCAGGAGTAAGTCCTGGCAGGGTCTTGGGAACTCTTTTACCCTCTGGTCCCTATGCAGCCACTGCAAAGCCTGGCCTTGAGGAGAAGTACCACTAGCAGAAAGTGGAGCAGTTCTTCCACTAGCATGCCAACCACAACAACCACATCGGTGTCCTGAGAACAAACACACATTTTCCAGGCCATGGCTACAGCCATGCATTAGAATCAACACTTAATCCTGAGATTTAATCTTGCCCTCTGTGGTTTTGTTCCCACCATAAAAGGTGTGTTTCTAATGTTCCCCATGTCCATCAGGTCTGTGAGAAGGACCTGTACTGCATGGACTGGGCAGTAAAAATGATGCAGAAGGTCTGCAAAGTTTTCAGCACTCCAGGGGAGAGGAACTACTTTCTGCAGTGTTTGGAGAACACCTTTGCTCACCTCATCATGGACATGCTCCAGGCAGTGCTGTCTGGTAAGCACTGACCAAGGCAGAGAACAATACGGTCAGCATGGCACCACATCCTGGCCTCCTTCTTCCCTCACCACCAGAGCAATATGGGGCTGCCTCAAGTGCTTTGATGTCATAAAATCGATGTTATAATCAATAATAAGTGGCAATACCTAGAAAAACTGACAAGAAACCTGGAGAGGGGCTTGGGACAAGTGCCTGTAGGGACAGGACAAGGGAAAGAGCTTTAACCTGCCAGAGGGGAGATTGAGCTGAGCTCTTAGGCAGAAGCTCTTCCCTGTGAGGGTGCTGAGGCGCTGGCACAGGGT
>JBCJKH010051950.1:0-14303 GCA_039877255.1 Loriculus beryllinus
CTGCTGGTCACGCTCCTTTTGATGCAGCCCAGGATACGGTTGCTTTCTGGGCTGCAAGCTCACACTGAAGCCGGCTCGTGTTCATCTTCTCATCGACCACCACCCCCGAGTCCTTCTCTGCAGGGCTGCTCTCAATCTCTTCTCTGCCCAACCTGTAGCTGTGCTTGGGATTGCCCCAACCCAGGTGTAGGACCTTGCACTTGTCATGATTAAACTTATGTCTTTGAAAGATTGCTCTCTCTGTCAGGATTCTTCGTTTAAATCTCTGTAAATCATATTGAAGGTCTTCTGTAGATAAATGTTGCTTCTAGGTCCTGCCAACCTACTTTTTTTTGAATATTTGTTCGAACTTGTGCAGCTGATGCTGTTCTTTAACATGATTTGTGTTTCTGAGCTTCATGATGTACATCATGGCTTTGGGAGCTCATGTGGTTGTTTTACTCTGGGTTGTGAAAACTTAGGATTGACGTTGTACAAAAGGAGTCTAAAATACAGTGTTGTTGGCTAAATAATGACTGCAAAATTGCGACTTTTTTTTTTTGCAGTTGCACAGTAAACTTCTAGAAACAGAGCGGCAGCTAGGGGAAGCGCATGGGCGGCTCAAGGAACAGAGGCAGTTGTCTAGTGAGAAGCTGATGGACAAAGAGCAGCATGTGGCCGATCTGCAATTGAAACTTTCTCGAGCTGAAGAGCAGGTAGGGGCTTTTATGCAGACTCTACTTAGTTCTAGTTCTGACGGTAGCCTGTATATACACTTGTGGTGAAGTTGCAGCATGGAAAGTTTGACCTCATGGGGATTTCATTTGACTAATGCTGTTAAGGCATTAGTCAAATGGTAGATGGTAGAATTGTCAAAATCTGCCGAAATGCCAATTGCAGTATGGACTTTTGTAAGGCTAAATGCTTATCAGGTGCATATATGTTCATGGTCCTTTACAGATGAACAAAAGATATGGATTTTACACTTACGAACTTTGTCTAAGAATCTTATGAGAAAAAAACTTCAGTGCGCCTAAGCCCGTATGGGTAAAGTTTTTTACGTAAATATTCTTGTGAGATAAAGCCTTACATAAAGAAAAAGTGAGCGTGGTGCAGCAGGTCATTGGCAGGTAATAATCTGTGTAGGATGGATGGGCACAAAACACTTGGTTAATTAATTTTTGTTTGTTTTAATGAGTGTCTTACATATATTGCTGATTTTCTGCTGCCTTTTCTTCTGTATGGGGATTGGCTAAATATCTGTGTGGCACGTTGTCAAAGCTTTAAATCTTATCTGTAGCTTATTTGCAAAGCCTTAACCAGTATAGACGTGGAGAGACTGCTAAACTGAAGTTGCTACTAACTGCTAATGATAGTAATAATAATGTTTTACAGATACCTATATTATCAGTCTTGTTACAGCTTAACAAATGTTGGAAAAAAAACATACTAAATATCTCTTACATTTTAGATTTTTGAGAGCTAAAATACGTATGTGTGATATAGGATCTCATTTATTAATAGTAATAAATGCTTTAGTTAGATTTTGATTCTTTAACTAGCATTGCACAGTTCTATTTTTATACTGTGTTTCAAAGATTCAAATTTAGGCTAAAATCTTTTATTGTTAGAAGGAACATGGAGCACTATTGGCTTACTGCATGGTGCATGTTCACTCATTAGTCTGGTTTGTCTGGGTTTTTTGGGTTTTTTTTTCAGCTGAAGGAAAAAGCAGCAAATTCCACCGAATTGCAACATCAGTTAGATAAGGCAAAACAGCAGCACCAGGAGCAGCAGACACTTCAGCAAAATACTACAGCAAAACTACGAGAAGCCCAGGTAGCATATCTATCATCATGTCAAAGTGTATTTCAGGATTTCATTATTTTAAAGATGTTTTCTCTGTAATAGTGACTTGCATGACTTATATTAGCTTCAGTAAATTAACTTGCAGATCTAGAAGAGAATATACAGAAAATGTTTAATGAATTTGTCCAACATTTTATGCATTAGGAATAACCTCTAAGGTCGTTATAACTAAGGAAGCTATTATGCTATTTTCTAGAATGATTTGGAGCAAGTACTGCGACAAATTGGAGATAAGGACCAAAAAATTCAAAATCTTGAGGCTTTGCTTCAAAAAAGCAAGGAAAACATCTCCCTGCTAGAAAAGGAAAGAGAGGACTTATATGCAAAAATTCAAGCTGGTGAAGGAGAAACAGCAGTTCTTAACCAGCTACAAGAGAAGAACCATGCGTTGCAAATACAGGTAAGAACTTGAAGACTTGTGTCTTTTCAAAGGCATGTTTCATTCTCATTACTGGATTCCGTTTCCTTTTTTTTCCTAGTATAGGTATAGTGTTAAGCTTTCCTGTATTTTGTTGCTTCTTTGACACTTACTTTAAAGATCTTAATGTAAATTTCACAGGACTTGTGTTTTGGTGACTTCCTTGCTATCAGCAAAGGGGAAGGAATTCCTAGATGTTTCCTGTGTACATACCCTAGTAATATGTGCTTGCAAATAATTTTTTGATACATATACATGTTTATTTCTCTTATTTTAAAAAGATGTTTAATTCCAGCTTTCAACGCCAGTGCTAAATCTCAGTTTAGCCTGGATCTGTTGCCTCCTTAGTGTTTTGGTTTTGTTACAGTAAGGCCGAACTGATGTTATCCTTTTGCGTCTGTTTTCAACTGGTAATCTGTTTAACCTCTGCTGCAATACAGCTTTACTGTAATAGCTCAGAAAAAGAAATGTGATAGCGTTGAGTCTTCAGAGCCATGACAAGACATGCTAAAATTCAGAAGATTTATGACTTCCTTGGACTTGCTGTTCCAGCTTTCTCTTCTACTTACTTCTTTTTGTCACTGCAGGTAACTCAGCTGACAGAGAAGCTGAAGAATCAATCAGAAAGTCATAAACAAGCCCAAGAGAATTTGCATGAGCAAGTACAGGAGCAAAAGGCACATCTAAGAGCTGCTCAAGACCGTGTGCTTTCCCTAGAAGCAAACATCACTGAGCTAACCAGCCAGCTAAATGAAAGTAAAGAGAAAGTATCACAACTTGATGTACAGGTAATGGAACTGTAGACTGCCTAGTGATGATAACTTCTGCGTGTGATTTCTGTATTCTTTCCAGAGAATGTACAAAGTCATTTGGGAAAAATTTCATGTTTCTAACAGTTAAATGAAGTAGAATAAGGCAGATAAAATTGAGGAAAATGTAAGTGGATTCCAAATAGAATAGATGGCAAGTGTGGCAAGTGTTTGTTTTGTTTTTTCTTTTTGTTTGTTTGATTTTGGTGGGGTTTTTTGTGTCTCTGTTGGTTTTGTTATTTGGTTGTTTGGTTTTGGTTTTTTTAAATTAAAAAACCCCAACGTTAGTACTTGAGCTTGGAAAAGTCTGTCTTCTAGCATCTCTTCTTATATTTGTTATGATTAAAGAAAAAAAGCAGGATCCAAAACCCTGCTCTTATGAGTCCTGGATTCTGTGCACCAGAGTGAAAGTCTGTTGAGTCACTAAGATGTTGTTGCCTAGATGTTTCCTATGCTGGTGTCTTTGTCAAAAATAAAAAAATGGTGCAGGACACCTTGTTGTCAGTTTAATTTACTAAACAAGGAAATTTCCTAGCATGGACTCAGTGTGGACTCTCCTACTGTTAAGTTCTGCTTAAGCTAAAAAGCTGATAATTGTGTTCAGCTATCTCAAAGAGCAAACAGCATTTAGCCAGAAGTTCTTGCCTTGGTACAGTTGGAGCAGCTAGTACTGTTGTTGTTGGATCCATGCACTCTGATGTCTTTTGTATTAGTGTTATACAGTTTCCAAACAGTCTAGGAACTTCTTCCAGTGTAGGTTTGTGCCGTTTTTACTAGGCTTCACTGTTCTTTCTGTGCTGGCTTTCTTACAATCTTGTGCTGTGGCAGCTGCTTTTTAAGACAATGTGAGCTTCCTTACAGCCTTCAGAGAAGTTGCATTTCTAGTAGGGAGAAAAATAGTAAACCCCAAGAGCAGGTGACCCTGAATATTGCCACTTTGCTCCAACACCAGTCATACCCACCTTCAAAATTTGGTTTGCTGGGTGCTTTGGAAGGAAGAGAGTTTTTTTTGTTTCTTATTCTTTTTGCTTTTAAGAATTTTGAAGGTTTGAAGCCCCTGTTATATGCATGTAGTATGAGGCTATCATGGTATGCATGGGTGTGAATACAGTAAGGATATTCCATTATTTTTATTAGCAACTAAAGATAAGAACTCTGTGACTTAAAATCCTAATATTGGTCTAAACCTTGAGAAGACTTTTTTTTTTTTATACTAGCACATGAAACCTACTGATTTTACTATCAAACTTACTGATGAGTGTAAAAAAATGAAAATGAGGCATGGTAAAATAGATGTTATACTGAAATACAACTTGTCTTTCAGGTAAAAGCAAAGACTGAATTGCTACTTTCAGCAGAAGCATCGAAAGCTGCTCAAAGAGCAGATCTTCAGAATCACCTGGACACTGCCCAGCATGCACTGCAAGATAAACAACAGGTTATAAGCAACATATAAAGTTTCTCTGTTAACTGAAAAAACTACTTAAAAACCTCAGAATAGTCTGTTTACTAACTGAATAAACATGTGAATATGCACTTGTTGCATATAGATTTGGTGGGGAAGGAGGGCACCAATCCATCCCAATGCTGCCAGTCAGTTGCCAGCACCTATAGTGAATGCTTGGAGCAATGCAGAGCTACTCCATCTGCTCCAGCCAATGAACTGGATCTATTTGGAGCTTGGTTTGTATGTCTCTATACAAAGGAGGGTGATCAGAGGGCTGGAGCACCTCCTGTATGAAGACAGGCTGAGAAAGTTGGGGCTGTTCAGCCTGGAGAAGAGAAGGCTGCGTGGAGACCTCATAGCAGCTTCCAGTATCTGAAGGGGGCCTATAGGGATGCTGGGGACTGTAGTGACAGGACAAGGGGTAATGGGTTTAAACTTAAACAGGAGAAGTTTAGATTGGTTATAAGGAAGAAGTTCTTCACTGTGAGAGTGGTGAGGCACTGGAATGGGTTGCCCAAGGAAGTTGTGAATTCTCCATCCCTGGTGTTGTTCAAAGCCAGGTTGGACAGAGCCTTGGGTGATGTGATTTATTGTGAGGTGTCCCTGCCCATGGCAGAGGGGTTGGAACTTGATGATCTTAAGGTCCTTTTCAACCGTAACTATTCTATAATTCTATGAATCAAAATGTGTTTAGGATTTGAGGTAAACAGATTTCATTTATTTATTATAAAATTGAGTCTATGGGAAACTGCAAAATATGAGATTTTTTTTTAAGGCATTTCAAGGAAATTTGCTGCCTAACAACTGGGGTTTAAACCATCCTCTAAAAACATTCAGAGATTTCTCTCTGTAGATAATGGGGTTGATCTGACTAAAATCCATAAAACAAACCAGGCCAAAGACACAATAAAAAATCCAAAGAATAGGAAACCTCATCACTTTTTTGCAACTGAAAATACTGAGTTTTACTTAAACACAAAGATAGGGTAGAAGACAAAATAAAATGTTGATGGCTTAGAAAAAATATAAAATAAGTTTTATATAAGTTAGCTAAATATTGGTTCTCTACTCCCAGGGAGTCCTCAGATCTTTACATTATCAGTAACAAAAGTCTATTAAGATGATGCACAAGAGCTGTTACTAGTTTCAGAAAATACTGCTGTTGGCATTGCACAGATGGGCATATTAGTGACTGTATTGTGGTTTCTTGTGCTCTTCTCATCCCTGGTAAAGATCAATAACTTGTCAAAATTAAAATAAATTATTGGCTTTTAAAAGCATATCTTAGAGAGATTAATATTGGTGATCCCAATAATGAGTGATCCAAATAATTATCCCACCTCAAGTGATATGTCCTATTACACTACCATACAATTAACCTTCCTTTCATCTAGTTGTAAGTAAATAGGCCTGTTAATGCCTTTTTAAAACAGCAAATAAATGTCTTTCCTGGAAGACTGATAATGGGCTGTACTGACCATTTCACACAATCTTGAAAGTAGCCTATAATTTGTTTATAATTTTCTATGGAATTAAAGTCCTAAAGTTACTCAAAATGTTTAACACATACATGTATGTAATACAAGTTTTAATATGTTTAAAATAAAAGCAAGCCTTCATTGTTGAATACAGAAATGTATCACAATTTACTCCCTGAATATAACTCTCCTGGGCTTATTATTTGTAATTTAAAAATTATGTCACATCTTAGACAAATTTTATTTATCTTGCTCCTAAACAAATTCTTTCTTGTGTTTTTTTCTGAATACTTTTTAATATTACTGTAATGTTTTGCAAAGAAAAATTACACAAAAATTAACTGCAAGATTTAGTCATAAGTTCTGCTCTTCTACAAAGTGACAGTCCTGATTCTGTTTTGGTCAGTCAAATGACCTGTTGGCCACAGAAAGGAAACGTTGCCCAAGTAAAAACACTTATTTTCTGACATTTTTATGGTGTAAAATAAGTTTTAAATGCAATGTCAAAGAGCTTAGTAGCAGCCAACCAAAAATGAGAACCAAAGTATGGTGCTGGTAACAACAGCTGGCAATATGATCCAACCAGCAAAGAAAAAATCTTTCAGCTTTCAGCATAAAATTTCAGAAATATGACACACGTTTGAGAAAAATCAAAACAGACCCCATATTTTATTAATTTTTGCCATTTTTTAAGTACTTGCTTTCTAATTTGCTCTGAGTCCCTGTGTTGCATTTTAAAGTGTAAAAATATCTATTATGAAGTAATTTTAAAATTTCCTAAAACATTCTATAGCATAATCCTAACCATGTGGCGAATTTACAACTACTGTATTGCAAAATGCATCTTCATTGTGTCAACTTACATAAATACAAGGTAAAAGAAAATGCTAGAGCTGTACACTTTATTTTCCCTTATTTAGAAGAAAAAAAAAATACAAAACAAAAGACACACCACTGCAACTGCCAACATGCTACAATGCAAAACAAAGAACTGGAAGTGTTTATTTGGATGGATTAGATGGCTGACTCAATGCCACGATAACGGTATTTTACCAAAAGTTTATATTGGGGGAAATAATAAGTATTAACATGAGACAGGGAAGTACAAAAAGAAATATAATCTTTAGTAAATAAGTAAATTTAGTTTTGCTTTGTAGCTAAGCCATGTTGACCTTGATGATGAGTAATAATAGCAAGAAGGAAATATTTTGGATAAATGTTTCACAATGACCAGCTAGAACTGGACTAGTGGTGGGCAGCTTGACAACGGGTCTTTCCAAACCTAAAGTTCAACCAAAGGACGAAGTGTTGAAGACAAAGATGATAAAGAAACTACCACCAGAGGTCCCAAAGACCACTATCACATTACCGTGTGCATGTGAAAAATAGGCGTAAACTTACGTAAAGCAGTTCTGGGAAATGTTACGAATATGTATCTCGTTTACTGGAAATGTAAACGTTAAATGTAAAATGTTAAACAACAATATAATCACAGCCTGATTGATGCTGGGACGAGACACGTTAGGAGGAGATATCGTCTGTGTCTCTCAGCGCTGCAATAAAAAATACCTGCTCGTCAACTTAAACTTTGTTGGCAAGTCCCTGGCGTGTTCTTTGAATCAATACCCAGGGTAAATAAAAGATATTCGGAATATGTCCCACACCTTCACATTATGAAGGAGCTGGCTGTATGCTGTCCCTCTGCCCGGTAATACTCAGTGCTCCCCCTTGCTCTCTCAGGCGGTGGCTGTGTCCCCGCTAAAGTGACGCCCATTTTCCCCGAGGCAGCCCAGGTAAAAGACCACCGAGCAGAATGAAGGGTAACTCCGAGGGCTGCCCTTCGTTTTCATCTGTTTCTGAAAGCAAATCCGAAGAGTCCCTCACTCTGTGGGAACAAAGAAACGCTTCTGCACCGAACGAGATAAGGACACTAAAAACTGAGGTACCAGGAAAACACTGAGGTACCGGTGTGAGGAGCGCACGCTGAAGCTCAACCAATTAAGTTTGGTTTTGTTGTTTAAAAAAACGCAAGTAATTAGTAACAAAACACGAATAATGCGTAGCAAAAAAGGCAAATACCTCCTATCTCACATTCACCCTCGGCACACGTCCGTATGAAGAAGACAGAGAGAGTCCGCTCTCGGAACCCTCGCGTTCTCCCGCCGCTCCCTCTGAGGTACCTCGCGCCCTGGGCGGGAAAACCACGCGCGCGGCGCTGGAGGACCGCACCGCCTCAATCCGGCAGAGGGCAGTGCCCGTCTCGGTGGCGGGAGGGCGCGGCGGTCGGCGCGCGTGCGCTTGTGAGCGGGCGGCCATGGCGGCGTTGCTGGAGCACGAGAGGCAGGTCTTCTTGGACCTGTTCCACCAGGATGGGCTGGTGATCTGCGCCCGCGGGCTCGGCATCGACCGCCTGCTGCTGCGCTTCCTGCGCCTCTACTGCGAGCCTGCCAGCCTCGTGCTGGTGCTCAACACCGGCCCCGCGGAGGAGGTGAGCGGAAACACTGACAGCGGCGCCGCGCTCACCCCGCCCTTTCCCTTCCCTCAGAGCCGGCGCCGGGTTATGGCGGTGAGCGCTGCTGGGCTATGGGAGAGGTTCGGTTCGGTTCGGTTCGGTTCGGCTCGGCCCGCGAGGAAGAGAAGGAGGAGGATGAAGGTGCTGCCCGTTCTCTCCGAGCCGGGGGGCGCCTCAGGCCGCGGGGGACCTGGATGAGGGCTCAGGCGCAGCAGCAGGCGCGTCCCAGCTCGAATCAGGGTCCGGTTCCCACTCCTGCGGCATGATGGAAGTCCTGGTAACATTAGCGAGCTAAAATAAGCTTATGGACATCACTTGTGCGTAGCAGAACTCTGTAAGTGGCCAGTGAGCAGGAAGGAGGAGACACTTGTTGACAGATCTGTCCCTGCTTGTACAAGACCAGCCGCTGCCTCTTCCGTTGCGCCAGCGGATTTCCCGCCGTCAGGGAGATGATGTGCAGGGGGACTTCTTGTAGTGACCGTAGGTGAATAAATATCACAGCTGTAGCTTATAAAATTAAGCTTGATGTATGTGACCTACCTGCTGTAGTTGTCTTTGGTAACAGGTGAGTGGACTAAAGAATGATATCTTCCCAATTCTGGGTTCTTAAGTCAGTGTCAGAATTGCTTGTTCTCTAGAAAAGTGCTATTAAAATGTATGAAAATGTAGGCTCCTTTGAGTGTCAGTTGCTCACATTTTCTTAAGTATTGCCTAGCTACTACTGAGAATACATAATTTTTAAATTACTTGGATGATTTGAAACCGAAGAAAGTATACCAAAGTAAAAATCATAATTCTTAATTATAGTAAGCATATGACTTATATATATATTTATAGTATGTCATACTATACTAGTGGTTTGGACAGCTTCTTAAAATGAACAGAGTGTGTGTAAGTAAAGGGTTTTTGTCTCCACTTAATCAGTTATCACAATGATATGTTTTTATTATGTTTGGTATAGGAGTATTTTATCGATCAGCTGAGGTCAGATGGAGTTGTTCATCTTCCTCGGCGTGTTACCAATGAAGTTACAAATAATACTCGGTATGAATTTTACACTCAAGGAGGAGTCATATTTGCTACAAGTCGAATCCTTGTGGTAGATTTCCTTACTGACAGAATTCCTGCAAACCTCATTACTGGTAAGAGTTTAATGAAAGAAAGGTAACACTGTTCTGCTTGAAAATACATACAGCTTAATTACATATGAAGAATTCTACTGGCCAGTATTGAGGTTGAAGAATTATTCTTTTTTTTCTGCAAAGGCTGAGGGAAAAAGAGCAAATACGTAGTCCTTTCATTACTTTCTAAAATTGTTTTCTTTACTCCAAACTCATTTGCCTTATTAAATCATGCAATTTGAAAATATCCACACTATTTTTAGACACTGGGTCATGCATTTGGACGGCTTTCCAGTATCAGTAAGTGGCTGGAAAACAAATCAGTTAAATTATGCCAGTGACATAAGAAACACAAAATACAGACTGGCTTTCAAGAAGAGTAGTTGACTGCATTTGGTGAAATAGTGTCCTGTGGCCTATAGGACACTGGCCCATGATTAAAGCTGATGTTTAGATGTCATGTTTTATCAACAATGCACGCTATGTATTTTTTTGCATTAACAAATCACTCCTGATTCTTTTCCCTGTCAAATAGTAGCAGTATGTCACTAATCTTTGTCTTGGCACGCCTTGAACACTATGTAAAGTAGCAGTAGTATGAAGAAATGCTGTTGTCATTGTAAAGATTTGGGGACTATCTTGTGACCTTTTTAGTAATAAAGAAGTTACACATGAAAAATATTAACAGTTATCTTTCTCCTCTCATGTTCTGTTCTCTTTCTCCCCCAGCCTCTGTAGTTTTTGTTCTTTTCTAAGCCAGAAACCCTGTTACAGTCCAGAGAGCTAGTAGATATCTAAGAGACAGGAATATAATAATGTTTTATTGTTATCCAGATGTTAACATCCTAATGGCTAAATGTAATGGAATATTGAATGCTTAGAAAAATGCATGTGCTACAGAAGCTGTACCCCTTTTAGTCAGTGTATGACAAGATCTAATCTATAAAACATTTTGAACATTTTTGTGCTAGAGCCGAAGGACACCAGGTTTGTCAATTCTGATATTTCTAGGTTAAAAAAAAAGTGAACACATTTTCTGGGCAACCTACAATTTCTCCTCCTCCCCTTGACTCCTTCCTCTCTACCTTTCTTCTCTAACCAAAGAAAGGGAGGGAGGAAAAAACCCCACACCTTTAGACTTTGTCAGTATGAAAAGAAGAAATATACAAAAGATTTTAAATAGTCCTGTCCAATGACAGCAAAGAGTTGTTAATAGCTTTTGTGTTGCCACTGGAGGTCAGTGTGACAACAGCTTTAATTGACTTGCTGTTTCATTTCAGACTCTGTTAACACGTGGTCCTGTTGTAACGTGTATTATGTGTGTCTGATATTATACAACAAAACTTACAAAACCCTGTAATCATGTTTCCTGAGAAGTTAACACATCAAAAGTGTTTGTAGGTGTTACAAATGTTGTTTATAAAATCAGTGTAAAATTACATGTGAGTTAATACCTAGTGAACACATAAATTCAGTTAAATGAAGATAAATTATCACTGCAGTAAAGAAGAATTATTTCTGGTGGGTTTGGCCGAACAGAAATTATATACTTAATAGCGTACTACAACTGATGTAAGTCGGTGTAGTAATCAGTGGCTTACACAGCACTATGAACTAACTTCCTAAGCAGAGATACATTGACTAAAAGGAAGGTATTCTGGTAAACACATGTTCTTCCTGGCCTGATACAAATTCTACATCTCCTTTAATGTCCTTTCAGAGTCATAACTTGACAAACTGGAAGATGATGTTCAGAAATGAGTATGATTTTTACTGTGTCCTGAAAAACTTGTTTCATAGAAGAGATGTAGGAATATGTAGATAGAAAAATACCTTTTAGGTTATTCCATGATTTGATAACAAGTGGCTAGCAGTTATACAGAAGTCTCTTGTTGATGCTTTTTCATTTACAAAGCAAAGACATTAAAATCAATGGCTGGTGCCGAGTTGAAGAAACTTATTATAGCAAGTAAATGCATTGTAAGTTTGTTAGCTTATGTAGGCTCAAGGTAAAACCTGTGATGTTTGATATTCTTTGCTTCCTTTTTAGAAAAGCATTTATTACTCCACTGGAAGTTGTGAACAGATAAAAGTACCGCATAGGCTTCACCTCATGAGAGGGAGAGTGAAAAAATGTGCTATTTAACACAGCTGAGCATGAGAAAAAATAAGCCTTGTTTTTAACAGGTCTTGGCTGAGGTGTAAATCCTATAAGTGTTCCGCTCAAACACTTAATGTAGCTAAACTATTGTTTCACTTCTCTGTTCTAAGACATGCATGAGAAATCTGGTTTTTCTAATGCACCCTTAGCCATGAAGAAAACCAGTGGTGTACTCTTACAGTGGATGGTGTTTTTTGTCTGCAAGTGTGAATATGAACAGCAGAAGGAGGGGAAAGCAAATTAATTTTATTCACAAGTTCTTTGATGCTGTAACACTTGAATTGTTACCAGTAGAATGTACTTGGCAAGTCTGTAATTCTAGAACTGAATAAAAGGATTCAAATACCACAATCTTGAACATAGCAAAGTTGCATTGTTGTAATAATGTATTACGTCTTGCATTCACTTTACTCCTTTTAAAAGGATTAAGTCCAAGTTTTGCCTTAGAAGTAAAGATTTTCTAAGCTAGTAAGTCCTGCCACTCAGGCACAAGCTTTGTTTTGGTTTTGTTTTATTCCTAAAGAAGTGTCATTAACCCAGTTTTGCTACTGGGGGATGCCATGGTACTGAAATTAAGGAATCACGTGGTTTGAACCCTGGAAAACTTGTTCAGTCACTGTAGAAGTTTTAAATTCCTATTGTACTTTATTTAAGGGGAAAAAAAAAAGGAGTAAGAGTCTTATGGGGAAACCTATACAAAATTGGACTTTTCTTTACTTTTTGTAACTTCTAAACCTTTTCTTTTGCCAGGCATTTTAGTATACAAAGCACACAGAATAATTGAGTCCTGTCAGGAAGCCTTTATCTTGCGACTTTATCGCCAGAAGAACAAACATGGCTTCATTAAAGCTTTCACAGATAATGCAGTTGCATTTAACACCGGCTTTTGCCACGTGGAAAGAGTAATGAGAAATCTTTTTGTCAAGAAACTTTATTTGTGGCCAAGGTAAGGCACCTCTTCTTCACTGGAGGGTTAAACTTTAAAAAAAAGGTTCATGATGTTACAGTGAGTTCCTAAGAAAATGAGGTGTATGCAGTCACACTGGTAAGCTGTGCTCCTCTTGTGTTCCCAAACAAGTTTCTTTCAGTCTTTGACAGAAGAAGTGGTCTTAAAGATACTAAATCTCTGTAAGTATTTTTGAAGATAGACCCAAATTAAAACTGTAACGGGATAAACTTTATGGTGTAGCTGTTCTTCTAGCCAACAGAAATCATAGCAGAGAGACATTCTTAATAGCTTAAGAGAACCATTGAATAGGTAGGTTATTTAAGCTGTGAAGTACCAGGAATACAGTCTTGTCAGCTGTGCCATTCCTGGAATATTTGTTTCCAACTGTGGTAAAACTCCAGAGCTCTCTTTCTATATGCCAGAATTTTTTAATCTTCTTCTACATACATGTTGTATACGAAGAGTGTTTAATGATGACTCATAGAAACCAAATTGCCAGGCTTGTGACATGCACAAGGTCTTTCAGGAGCAGAGCCACAAATGGACCTTCAGCTTCAGGACCTGTTCAATGCTCCTGCCTTGGGCAGGAGGTCTAACCATTTGTTCCTTTAGTCCAGGCTAGAATGTGTTCCACTCTGTACTGTTATTCTGCATTGTAAACTCTTTAACAGTGGGTTTTTTTCATTACCACAAAGAATTTCTACATTTCTACAAAGTAGAAATGGAGGTAACTAGAATAGGAAAGGTTAAATAGAAGCTTTCTAAATTTCCTTCCTTGGCTTCTGAACCATGAAGAGACTCGGGAGGTGCAGGATGCAGTAAGGGAAGAATCCAGTGATTTTCAGAGGTCCACAGATACAGTGTTCTCTGAGCCTCATTCTGTTAGTAAGGATCAGCTAGCACCTAAGTACCTGTACAGACAGGTTGGCTGTAAAGGCCGCGTTGTAACAAGGACTTGCTGTTTCTGATCAGTAGCTAAGAATGTCACAAACTCTACTTGTGGATCCATGTGATTCCAGAAGCTTTATGAATGCATTCCAGTTTCTCTCTTATGAGTTTTTTTGGCTTTACTTTGTTCTGTGTAGTAATGATTTAGAATCTAGTGCAGTAATTTTCCATGGGTCATTCACCAGCACTATAGGCTCACATGACTAGAATGACTACAGAGATTAATTGTGGAAGAGATGGTTTTCTAATGCTGTTTGAGCCTTCACATCAGTAGAAACTGATTTATTTTGCAATTAGCTTATTTATGTTTAAAGCAATTGTAACTGTAGTTTATACAAAGTTTTAATAATTGTAGATCAAACAAACTGTGAAATATAAATTCACTCCTCTAAATGAGATAAAAGGTTTTATTGAGGGACAAAATAAAGCAAAAGCAAACAGCGCTGGGCGCATGACCATAGTCAGAGGTGCAAGTGATTAGTGTTTGTTACAGGTCTATATACTTTCACTATTACATTAGTTACATACGTATTCATAATTCCTGCATATAGGTGGGGAATATTATAACTAGTTCCAAGAACTTATTATCATAAGTCTCCTCCTCTTGGCGTC
>JBCJKH010051950.1:23402-34706 GCA_039877255.1 Loriculus beryllinus
ACTTGTCATGGTTAAACTTCATGAGGTTGGCATCAGCCCACCTCACAAGTGTGTCAAGGTCCCTCTGGATGGCATTCATGTATGCTTTTACAGATCTATTGAGGCTAAAGCATAATTTTTACAATAAAATGCTGTGTTTCTGTGGGTATCAATGGGAAATAAGGATCAGCTTTGCTACCTTGTTTGCAGGAAACTTTGAATATATTTTCCTGATGCATTTAAACAATTTTCATCCACACTTTAACGTATTTCATTGTCACATATACAGAGGTCATAAGAGGTAGCGTGATAGTTCTATTACACTGCAGAGCATACTCCATAAACTAGAGTATCTGATTTGAGTATCTGATATTTTAGAGTATCTGATTTTTTTCCTCTGTAACAGTGAAAAAGTAAGTGAAGTGAAGTGGCTTTGTTATACTATTGAATTCAAGGTGTAATTTGACATGTCAAGCCCATCCGTTTCAGAAGCACTGGCAGCACACAGGAAGATAACACAACCAGAGCTGGAGGTCATAACTCCTTGGGTTAACTGTATTTCTTTTGCGTTTTAGGTGGCCAGGAACAGAAGAGTGTTCAGCAAACTATTATAGTGGATATGCGGGAATTTCGTAGTGAGCTTCCATCGCTGATTCATCGTCGTGGTATTGATATTGAGCCTGTTACTTTGGAAGTTGGGGATTATATTTTAACTCCTGATACCTGTGTGGAGCGGAAAAGTATCAGTGACCTGATTGGTTCCTTGAATAATGGCAGGCTGTATGCACAGTGCGTTTCCATGTCCCGTTACTATAAACGGCCAGTTCTCCTGATTGAATTTGATCCTAACAAACCTTTCTCTTTGATTCCACGTGGCTCTCTATGTCAGGAGATTTCCAGTAATGATATTACTTCTAAGCTAACCCTTCTCACACTCCATTTCCCAAAGTTACGCATCCTGTGGTGCCCCTCTCCCCATGCTACTGCTGAGCTGTTTGAAGAGTTAAAACAGAACCATCCCCAGCCTGATGCAGAAACAGCAATGGCTGTCACAGCAGATTCTGAAATTCTTCCCGAGTCAGACAAGTACAACCCTGGTCCTCAGGACTTCCTGTTAAAAATGCCAGGTATTAATGCAAAAAACTGCCATGCCTTAATGAACCACGTTAAAAGCATTGCAGAGCTGGTGACACTGTCAAAGGACGAACTCCGTAACATCTTGGGTAATGCTGCCAATGCTACACAACTCTTTGACTTTATTCACCTGACCTATGGAGAGGCAGTATCTAAAGAAAAAAGCAAAAGGTGACTAATGGGATTGTTCAACATGGGGCATAGATAAGCTGTTCTTGCACAGTACTTTGGCAAAATACACGAACTATTTTAATAAATGCCCTCTAAGATAAGCAAATGTTTCTTGCTAATGCTCTTCCATTAGTTTTGATTTTGAGTTAATTATTACTGAAGGCGAGTTTCAGGAGCAGTAGAACTAATTTTAAATAGAGAAACATGAAGGCTATTTATTCTTTCTACAGCACTTCCACCAAGTCTGTAATATCACCAAATGAACTAAATTAAATTCTTCACCAACTCCATGAGAATTAAGTGCTAAGATGAATTAATAAAGGTGTTTTCTTTTGAAAGTTATGATGTCTTGTTAAAGCTAAAATGTCCTCTGTCTTGATTAGCATATGTGACCTGCTACATGATCTATAACTTTGCCTTTGCTGATTTTATTAACATCTTACTCTCTGGAAATTGCCAATTTTTGACAATTGATTGACAGTGATGAGGCTGATGAGGCCTTTGGTCAGGAGTTCGTTTAGAACATACTTGGACTCAATTATGAATTTTAGAACATTATTGTAGGCCCTTTTCACAGTAAACTGCAATTGTATGATATGTTCTACATTCTATTTGTTTACTTTATGAGGAATTATGCTCTTTTTTTTGACATTCCAAAGTCAGTACAGCTCTATCTTGGTAGATTTTGCGAAGTATATTCCTTTGGTCGGGGCTGGATAGAGATTCTGTGATGACATGGTGGAACTTCTCAGTGTGCCTTACTTACACTTTCAAGATGCTTTATTTTTTTAATCAGTTTTGACAGCTTTCAGCTCAATCACTTGAAAGTGATAAATCTAGGTATACCATTGGGACTGTTCCTTTACACCAGAGCATATTTGCTCTCATGAAACACAACAGTTTTCTAAGTAAGGTTTTCCAAAAGAGTTGACAGTTTTTCCAATATTATCTTCTTTCTGTGTCCTATTGCACTTGCATTTTAATGTCCTAAATAGACCATCTGTCAATAAATTAAAAAAGAAAAAAAAGAAAAAAAAAACCAAAACTAAAAGAAGTAAAGCTGCTGTCACCTTTTAGCACTCTTTGTAGCGTACACCAGGGGAAAGTTCTGATAGCCTGTGAATGTGTATATTGTTAAAAACATGTATTCTGCACTGACCTTTGATACGGAACTATGTAACCACCTGCCACTGCCAAAGGGCTGGTCCTGCATCATGACATGCTAATGTATTTACATTAGGTCTGTACAGAATCATTACCTGCAATGACTTGCACATATACAGTTATATGATTCTAATGCTGGCAATAGATCAACATAATTGCCATTGTGTAAGGAGAAAATACTGATATTCTGTATGCAAGTTCAGTAAAATCTGTACTGTGCACTTTCAGGTTTAACATTTGCTGTTCATTTTAAGCGTGAATTGATGGATTCGTTAACTTACACTCTGGGACTGAGCAGATTTCCAAAGTGAGCATTTTTCTGCAGCTGCAAATTTCAGTATTAAATACATCCATAACAAGATTAAAATGTGTTATCTTGTTCCTCATTTGGCCATATTGATATCAGAACATTTTTATTTTTTAGTGTGTGGTTTATAACAAAGATCTTAATGTTTCTATTACCCTGTATTCTAATTTGTTTCATTTAATATAAAAAGAAGTCTTTTCATGAGACTTGTTCTTATTCAAAGCAGTAAGGTCACAAATGCTCAGGATTGAGAATGCCTGTAAAGTGGTGCTAAGAGAACAGAAAATCAGAGGAAGAACAAAACTCCTGAATGCAAAGCTTGTAAAGTCTGATTTGGAAAAGGAGAGCTGACCAGCCTATGCAAACATGGCTTGTTCGTGCATTTTCATCATTAAGATGTTATATGAACTGTGGGTTTGGTTTATTGGATTGTTTGGGTTTTTTTCAAATGTAGTGCCTCTCAGCTTTGTCTGGTTTTCTGCTTCGATATATATAAGTTGAAAACAAAGGGGATATGAGGAGCATAGAAATTGTAGTTTTGTGTTATGTGCTAGATCAAAATCACATGATGCAATTAAATTATTAATATTTTCTAAATGTTCAGATTTAATTGCCTTTTATTTATATATGGGGAATTTTTGTAATTTTTGATTGCATTTTTTTTAGTGCAGGATTTTGCTTTTTCTTTAAAACAGCCACAAGTAGCATGGTTGTATGTTGTTATTGCTCATTTGTGATTTGGCATTTTATCTTCTGGGGAAGCGGGTATGAATTGTGAATAAAGGTGGAAGATGTCTTGTCCCCTGAAACCACTTACTCTGAAATAACCAAGCCAAAGAGTTTACCTGTATGCAGACACCAGCAAAGCGTTTGGGTGAATGACAGAAATCCCAAGGATGCATTCCCTGCCTTTATGGTGTTCTTTAGCTTGCTTTCATCAACAGTAAGGGCATTTTGCATATTGTCATTGCTTGATGTTTTAACTTTTCTATTAAACAAACAAAAAAAGAACCCAACCTGCCTTCACTTCGAGAGTGTTTCAGATTCCTTCTTACGCCCAAACCAAGACTACACATTCCAAGGCCACTGGCTATGTGAAACCAGGGGATTTCTATGCTATTGAGAAGTTGCTTATTTCTACAGTTTGTTCTATGTTTTGATTGCACTAGATTTCTTCCTAGAATAACAACAATATTCAAATCTCATAGAAACAGATGCACCTGATATTAGCAAATATATTTTGCACAGGATAGATTATGGTGTAGTTCCTATGTTTGTTACCTGGATACTAGTCCTGCTAGAGGTGCCACTTGCAGTTTCTAGCTACACTTGCTAAGGAGTCATTTTGCTTGCAGTGTTGCCTCTGTGCAGTCCCTAATGAAACAAACTGCATCTTCACAATTGCTTTTTCTGCATGAACATGTAGAGCGGGGCTTTTCTGATACCAGCTGTATTGACTGCTTTCAAATTAATGCCCACAAAACTTACATGTAAACCAGTTGCTCAGAAATCCACACAGCTTATAAAATACACAGCTATACTAGGAAAAAAACAGTGACTCTTTTTAAAAGTACATAAGTTTTAAGTGTGAGGATTGTTGTGTGAGTCTTTCATATTTGCTGAGTGATGGTACAAACACAAATAATTTTTAAAAACAAAACCATTTGTCTCTAAAGCTTTCCTTAGTCATACAGAATTCCAATTTTATCATTGTAGAATAGAATCCAAAAGCAAACATCTGCCAAAAATAACGTATTAAACGAATACATGATTTAATGCCAAGCAGCATAGAGAAATGTACTTGCCATGTGTGGGCTTTCCAGTTAACAACATTTATTTCGGGCTCCATAAGCTGGATGCTAGGAAAGTCTATGATCCTTTTAGAATATTTGAGGATGAAGTTTTCCTTTGCTCTTACTCAAAGACAGCCTAAATTAATATTCAGTTGGTCTTTTTTCTACAATTGTGGGTTTAAGAAACACAGGGAGAGTCACTCAGAACATTCAAAAATCACTGCTCTGGAATTTTGTCATACTTTGTAACGACAACTTCTCACATGTTCACTCTTGACATAATAGCAAGAATTTTGGATATTTGCAGAATCAACTCAAGTGAGGCATAAACCATTTTATGCTTTTCATATGAAGTCCTTAATCTTGCACTGAAAATACACTCACTGGCAATATATGCACTAGTTTTTCTTTATTTGCAATTGCATACATTTTTTTTTTTTCCCCAAAGTCTGTCTCTTTTTTTCTATATATATTTTTTACCAAAACTTACCCTCTCAAATAATATTCCTAACATCCTATTCCACAGTTGGCTAGCAAGCTAGTCAAGAATAAGACATAACAGTCAATAATATTTCTTACTTCTATTCTTCTTACTTCCAGTTTATTCCGAGTTCAGCTTCAAACCATGAGAAATAATGTACTTCATGAGGGGGATGAATGAAACACCCAGAGTCTTTCTTGATGTTTACCAATTAAAAATCACTTAACTGTGATTAGCAGCAAGTTTGGTAAGGCTCCTACTGGGTAGTTATTGGGCACACCTCTTGTAATCTATAGTTGCTTTTTATCTTATTTTTAAATCAAGATTCAAGTCCTAACAGATGAATTTGAAAGACTGCCTGATTTGTGTGGTATAGAATGATGGCAAAGACTCAAAGTATTTGGTAACAGAAAGAGAACCTTTAAACCTTCCTGCCAGCCCCTAAACGTGGGATTAGACAAAGTCACTGTGAAATGTGACCCAAAGTGTAGCTGAGGGATAACTCAGAGCTACTGTCCTTTCTCTGGCTTCAGCTGATAAAACGCTGACATTTAAAATTGTTCATTTCTTTAACTTCAGCTTCTAATGCTGTTTAGGGGAACCAGTATCATAATGACTGAATAAAAACACTTAGCTTTTTTCCCCACCAAACTGATGCAGCTATCATCATATGTGTGTCTGTGTGTGTGTATATATGCATATATGTGTATGTGTGTATATATATATCTATATATATATATATACACATACATATAGAAGAAGGGTCAGAAAAACTAGTACTAAATGAGAAGGAACTGAAGACAAACACTTCAGCACTATTATCTTCCCCTGTCTTTTATTCTTGGAATCAGACAGTAAGTTCTAGGTGAAAAAAAAACTTACTCTATTGTAAAAGGCCAGAGAATGTACATGACTGACCAAGTATTTTGATAAGGTTATACAGGGAAATAGTCAAATTTCTTAGAGCTTCACTGCCATTTTTTCTATTGAGTACAAAAGGAGAAGGGTTCCTCTCCCAGTCTTTTCAATAGGAATAGCCTGGCCATTTTTTTACTTCAGTGTTGATCTGTATTTACAAGCCTCTCTGCAATATATTAAAAGAAGGAATACTCCCAGACACAGTCTTGAAAACAGGGAAGAACCGTTGAGTTGCGTGGCTAGCCAATACTTAGCTAAGAGATGAATTCTTTAGTCTTACTGAACTTAGTAAGGGTAACCAGGGCTACTACACTGCTGTGGAGATTTGTTGTCTAAAGAGAAGACATTGCTGCAATAGATCAAAATGGGCCTACATACATACCAATTTTAGTGTGATTTTCTACAGCATGGTAAAATTACCTGAATCCACTACTGCTATAAAGCAGCCTTGCTAGGAATATTAAATCTGGGTTAAGTAGATAGTATTTTCTTAGCTTACATTTTACCATAGTTCTGTTCATGAGAGCTTCCCTCTGTAAATAAAAACAAACATTTTGTTTGCAGGGCCCTCTGTCACTCAGCCTGACTTCTTTTTTCCTCCAACTTCATCCGAGAGCAATAGATTGTAATTATTAAAAAAGTCACCTTGTTTCTAAACTGGAATTACTATTCCTCAATGCAATCTTGAACTCCCAGCTGCTTCCTCAGCTCTCAGAATGGCACTTAGACCATTCTCATTTTTATTCTTTTTTTCTGCTTATAAAAAGATAGTGGTCAGGTGGCAAAAAAAAAGCTTTGTAACTGACTTCCCATTGTTAAGGGCCACCTTTCTCACACGCTTTTGTTCAGCAGATTACAATAGTCTTTTTTATGGAGACTCCCAGTAAAACCACACGGAATGCCCTCTGTGAGATGGTAAGCTCATGGTTTACCATGAGCAAGATCCAAGGAGGACTGAAAACAGTTTCAGAAATTATACAAGTAGCAGCCACAGCTGGGACTCTGGATGAAGGGAGTTTAGGCAAGGGCCTTACTGGAGGATTTTTAAGAATGCCACAGAGTAAATTTATAATTTTTGAGGGTAGATTTTTCAACATTACTACTGAATCTATCCCACATGTACTATTAAATTCATAAAAGTTCTATTTTTAAATCTCTATTCCCCCCCTGCTGCAGCTTCTCTTTGATAACTACAGTTCACTGACTAGAAATTCCATCAACCCAAATTCAGAAAGCATGTAAGTATACACTGGAATATTACATCATTGGATTAGCAAGCAGAGAAACAAATTGCCACCTGCAGATGCAGTGAAGTAGCTCTGGTTTATCTCTCTTTAGTGACTGTTACTTCTTGTGCAAAGAAACATGCTAATGTTCACATTTCAAACACATACAAAATGATATTCCAAGGGACTGAAAGCCCAGGATTTTGCCCAGTGAAACTGGCACATACTGCTGAGCTTGACATTGCTGCATTTCAGCTCCCCTAAAAATAGGCAGCGTAGTTCTAATTTGAGTTATTTGTGTAGAGCTACTCTGTTCCCATTAGTGCCCACAGTGCGACATGCACATTATCATTCATCTACTGAACATCCTCCTGGGTGAATGGAATGTTACAGGGCCCAAGGGCACCAGGAAGACGCAACTGCAGCAGAGGTCTGTGTGCCATAGACCCACACCGTCATCCAACACTGCCATAAGCAACATCTTACAGTTTCTGTAATGTTTTCCTCATGATGCTGTGTTTGTATTATTCTCAAATTCCCTATTCAACTTTTATCTTCCTTCTATGTCTCCTCTGGGATTTTCTACTTTCATTTCTTATCCTAATGATGTCTGTCTTTATTCTTGTCCACTTGTTTGCCTTCAAGAATGCGGCTTAAACCTTGCTGCAATGATGGCAACTGAGTGCAATCACCACCAAGTTCTTTGCAAGACTGGCTGCACTGGAGCCTTGTCCAGTACTTGACTGTCTAGAGGCTTATACAAAAAACATACTGTCCTTCAGTTTCATTTTGGTCTCAGGCTTGAGGCACATCACACTATAAGACAGTGAAGATGTCTCAACCGAGCTTTGAATTGCAGCAATAGATCTGCTGCATTATAGTTCGTATAACTCTTACAGTAAATTAGGGTTTTCCTTAAATATTAGCATTATACTGCACATCACCAGCAGACAGAAGCCATAATTAAGATTTTCACTTTAATATTTACTTGACAAGAAGGTCTGAGTGATCATATACTAATTCACCTGAATTTTTCCACAAAGTGTCATTGATATTAACCTGTGGTGGGTTTTTTTCTTTCTCAGACTCATCACCTTCTTTGGGATCCCTGACAGATTTCTAGTGGCTTGAACAACACATGCATTATTACCCAGATGGAGGAATTCCACTGATATCCACCAGGAATCTCTGACTTTCCTTCAGTCACTGTCCACTCTGCCAATAGCATGTAACATTACACGTACATATTTACATGTGCAAATACACAGACATGAGCATCTGCTGTGTTGGGTAATATAAGCCTGCACATCTTCAGAGCTCATGCCTCTGAAAATGACCCTCAAAAAGTAGGTTAAGCCCATCCCTGTTTCTATATATAAAATTGTTTGTTTAATTGGTGGACTGCACCAAGAATAAATAATGAGGTAACCCTAAAGAGCATTCCCAGAACAGTCAGCTGGAATTGACTCTGCAAGCCAGAGCTGTCCCCTCACCTTTGTTGTGCTGTTTGGTGGCTTTGGGTTGGGTTTTTTAATAGTTTCATTGTCTGAAGGTAAACAGCTTTTATCCAACTGCAACTATAGGATCAGTACAATAGTTCAGATATGAAAAATCCTGCCCAGAAGTGAGGTTCTGGAGTGTTTACTGATTGTAAAAGTTGTTTAAAGTTTAAATCCTAAAACTGGGTCACAGATTCTATCCGGATTAGAGATGAGGTTCCTTCCATGCAAAAAAAGAGGGGGAAGAAAAGTACTCTCAGTCAATCAGGGAATACTGCCACCAGATGTTTTTTTAAGGTGTCCTATTTACCTTAAGTAACAACAGTTTAAACTAGGAACATAACTACAAATTCTGTCTCAGAAGAAAAGGTCTTAAAAGACTTAACAGATACAGTAATTAATTTTTCAACTATTTTTTAACTCTTTAGCTGAAAGAGGTTATAAAGGTTTGATAATAAAAAAGTCCCTCCTGTTATATTTTGCCTTGTTTCTCTGATGTAGCAGAAGTACACATGGCTTCTCTGCACCCTGATCTGTGCACTAACAAATAGGTAAGCTAAAAAGTAGCATGAAAAGTCCAGAGATAAGCAAAATCACTGCAGGTAACACGGTAGGTTTGTTCACAGGCTTGCTGGTGATTTCTTATATTAATACAGGAATTATCTTTTTTAGTGACTATGGACATCAGTAGAACTCATGTAACTTGACTTCAGTTGTGGCAGAAAGAATATAACCTCTAGTCAAATATCAAACAGACCATATGAGGAAAGTACCGTGCTTGCTTGATAAATTAGGAAATTAAGAGCCTAATTCTGTCATGTACTTAGTGATGTATTTACTTTATCTCACAAACAGGGAGACAGAAAAACCAAAGGGATATGCCCAAGGTGACACAGCAGGTCTATGAAGTGTGAAACTGAAACTAGCCACTGACTCATAGACCCATTTATACCTTGAAAGTTTTATCTTTCCCACCCCTCCATATGCTGTTGCTCTTTTGAGATGCTGTTATTACCAGTTTAAGGTAAAAGTCCTAATTTCAGTGTCTAGTGACACTCTGAGTAGCATACACTGAATTTCCTTTGATTCCTAGGACTGATGCATCAATTCACCCTAAATCAGGCTCAGCCACGTGCAGAAATGTTCTGCCATCTCCACTACAACCCTGGGACTCAACATGACATCTATCCAATGGTGCTGACTCACCAATGAAACCTTTCTAGAAGCCAGCTTCATCTTACCATCTGGGTTGTCTTTAACTACCCTGTAGAGAAGAAAGCTGGGGACTGACTGGCAGCATGGAGTTAAGAGCCAAGAAATTACTGCTTTGCTACCAGACATTTTCAGCTCCAGTTCCTGTTCAAAGAGGTAGGTTTCAAGTAGTCCAGATCACTCAGTTCAGGCTGACAGGCAGGCCCCAGCTCAGACCTAGAAAATCCGGATTTCTAAGCAACCATAATTAGCTTGACCCTTATTGTTAAGGTTATACTGCTTAAACCAGGAGATTCCAAAACAGGATCAGGGCCAAATCACTTATAATCTGTTTCTATTCATCTAAAAGGTTTGTGTGGACTTAATTTACTAGTGTGTGTTAAGAAATAATGACTAACTAGAAAGGATTATGAACACATGTTTGGCCGAGAGAGGAAGAGAAAATGCAGCCATCACTTCAATTTTGAAATGTCTTATTTCATCATAAGCTTAACTTTCAAAGCTGACATGGGGATTTTGATACATAAGGCCTCATTTTCAACTAACTGCATCTTAACATCAATTTGAAGCTCAAATTAGCAGCTATGAGATGTTTCTTTTTTTTCAAATGTGTGTAGATGCCAAATGGAGGATCTAGACTTCTTACAAGCACTGTATAAAATAGACTGTTATACAAATGAGAACTCTGTAATCAACTTCAGCCAAGGAAGATGAGGAACTGGGAGAAAGAAATGGTTATGCGACCCAGGAAATAGAAGGAGAAAGGGGAGACTCTTCAGCAGAGGAAACCTGTGTCCTATCTCCTCTTCTTACATTAACACTTTGCCTGTATCTCCTTGCATTTGAGAACATGCAAAAACCTATGTTTACTGCACTAGCTACCTATTATTTAATTATTTTGCAGTTCTTACAATGTACCTTTTTAAGAGTCAAAAGTCTTTCTTCAAATGCAGGCAAATACTGCACGCAGCAGACTACCTCATATGAACTGTAAAAAAAAAAAAAAAAAGAGAGAAGAAAATAAATTCAAATGCCAGTAAGAGATTAAGAAATAAGGTAAACACTAAATTAGATATTCAATTATTTACAAATCACAGCTTAGATTCTATCTCTATTTCATTTTACAAGAATGCATTATAAGAGTAATTGACCCAAGAAGAACTAGTATTTCCCAGGCCTTTTTCATTGCTTGTAAAGGTTAAACTTCTGTAACTGTGTTTATAAACTGTACTCTGCCTTTCATAAAATCATAGAATAATTAGGGTTGAAAAGTACCTTAAGATCATCTAGTTCCAACCTCCCTGCCATTGGCAGGACACTATACACTAAACCATGCCACCCAAGGCTCTGTCTAACCTGGCCTTGAACACCACCAGGAATGGAGTATTCACAACTTCCTTGGGCAACCCATTCCAGTGCC